>BQKZ01014189.1:0-10223 GCA_036244855.1 Temnopleurus reevesii | reverse complement strand
GAACAGCTTTATGAAACACATCACAGATTTGTCATTTGCTTTTACAGTATCTTTAAAAACCTAAAAATAATTCATATTGACTTCAGGCATATACCTGAACCATCCCCATGAATAAACATCAATAAATATATTTTCTTGATTTCCAGTTTCATAGACAATTACAGATTTCCAATCAATACAGTCCAACCTCGTTATACGGATCTCTGATATAACAAGCACTTATCATTAAAAGTTGATTTTCATAGTCATATATCTTTATTTTCTATTGCATTTCATCCCTGATACAGTAAGGTTTAAAAATAAAGATGAGATTTCACTCGTCCAAAGGATCTCATTATAACAAGGTTCAACTGTACTGATGGATTAAAGGTACACATCAAGCATCTTACTTGCATCTAATTCATCATCTCTCTCCACCATCATGTTATCAATCACATGATATTGAGGCTCGTCATCCGGATGCGTGATCTGGTACGTCGGGTTTGAACGTCGACTTGGTACCGTCGTCATGGCAGTGATGGTTGGACAGTTATTGATGGTAGCCCCGCCCCCGTTGCAGTTTGCTTCGAAAGCGAGGGTTGGGAGACGGTGCTTGAGTTTGATATATTTGCGTCGGTAGAGGAAGAGGAGGAGGGCGAAGAGAAGAACGAGGAGGAGGAGGACTGTCACAACAACACTGATGACGGTGCCAATTGGTGAGCCGCCAGTCGGGGTGTTGGATACACCTCCTGTGGTTCAGAGAAGGAAGAAGAGGAGGAGATTCATGTTGAATAATCAGTTTTCTCTTTAATAAACAATGTAAAACCTTAAAAACATTACATATAAGGTATTTTGTGTGACACAAGTTTTTCAAAACAAAACAAATTACAGTATAAGCAAAGAGTACAAAGATACAAGAATTAGGCAAAGGAATAGTTAATTAAGACCTGTAGTTGGTTTGAGAGGGCTGCCGGGGCGTGGAAAAGGAGAATTGAATCTCCATAACCAGCAGGTTTTCCATCCCAACCATCTCACACCAAGTGCAGGTGAAGAACCATAATATTATGTGACTTACCATCAGAATTCTTAGTAGAGCTGATGAGGTTTGGTTTCTGTGTTCCGTTGCCCGTCTGAGGGACCACATAGTCTGGGTCTGTCATGGACACCGTGGTGTGGTCAGCAGGACCTAAAAAAAGAGATTCATTCTTCAAGTTCAAGTTCAAATGCATTTATTCAATTTCAATAAAATACAACACATAAACAATATAAGTACAATAAAATACATATAAACAATCAACAAGACAGTAAACTGAAGAGGAAAAAGTAGGATGAAAAGTAGGGGGACAACATAATATGTAAATAACATTATTATGAAAATCATGACAATTAAATGAAATGGGAACTGCTGTCAAACCAACATGGTTCAGTCAGGGTAGCCCCAGCTATTCTGTAGATTAAAACTTGTACTGAAAAATTAATATGTAAATTAATATGTAATTTTGTTTCCTCTTATTTTTTTTCTTTTATCATTTATCATGATAAAAACACTGAATACTAAATGTTGCCATTTAACCCTAATTCTATTGGGCTGTTAAGTGAAGAATCGATTTAAGATTTATCCCCAAATCTACTGGGCTGTTTAGCGAACTGGGGCCCGATTGCTCAAAATGGTCTTAGCTATCCTCTTCTTGCTAAGACCTCTTGACTTCTTGTGCCACCCTCGCAACATAGACATTAGAGTCGATACGACTATGTTAAGAGGGTGGCATAAGAACTAAAGACGCTTTAGCATTTAGAGGATAGCTAAGACTATTTCGTGTAATTGGCCCCTGATTTTCAAACATGTCCAACATGAAGACCTTACACCCGGTTGTCACAAGTTTGGTCTCAATGATTGCACGAGATCTGTAATAAAATTTCAACATTTCAACAAAATCGCAGACCTCACATCCTTCTAAGAATGAAAAAGTGATGATACAAAGGATAGCATAGGACTATTATTATGAAAAATCATAAAAGATCATATTTCTATAGTAAATTCAAAATCGTGATTACTCCCCTGCCAACCCCCCCCCCCCAAAAAAAAAAATATATTTATATATATCAATCAATACCTGTAAGTCAATGCAAAAAGAAGGAACAATAAGATGCATCTAATCAAAAACATTTGACAACAAAAAGGAGATCTTGGCTTGAAAATGAAAAAATAAGAGTGGAAAATGAAATGAAAAATGATCTGTCAGCATGACAAGGGTGAGATGTAGTCTAATAATGCTAATGAGCATGCAGTGTTGGGAAAACGTTGCTTTGTGAAAAATAGAAAGAAAATGTTCGAATCCCACCCACGGCGTCAATTTCCTTCAGCAAGAAATTTATCCACACTTTGCTGCATTCAACCCAGATGAGGTGAATGGGTACCTGGCAGGAATACTTATTCCTTGAAATGCCGAGTGCACTGGTGGCTGCCGGGCTAAAGCCAGGGTAATAATAATGTAAAGCGCCTTGAGCACTCAGCAATGAGAGTGGATACGTGCGCTATTTAAATTGCATATATCATCATTATTATTATTAGTAGTAGTATTATATAACAACGATTATTTGCTTCTTACAAAGGCAGAGTCCATCCTAGTTTTCTTGGTCAGTTACTTGAATTTATCTTCACTACGAATGCAGTAATAATTTACATATAAGAGCAACATTTTAGCTTGCCTTGATCAATTGTTGCTGTGTAAGGAATTCTAGTGCAAAGGATCAGGCTTCGTGTTCACAACGTTTGTGTTAGTGTGCGTAAAAACGTTATCTTCTTTGACCCTGTTCAGACAATTCTCATATTAGCCTCCACTAAACTAGCTCCACAAGCTGGTTAGGAAAGCCAGATGTGTCCCCGTTCAGATTGGAGAACCGCAAACTGGGTTTCAAGTCTACTTTATGCAAACACAAACTCCACGCAAAATCTAAGCTTAAAACATATCTTTTTGACATGCCATTATAAGTCTAATTTACCACTCATGTCTTTACTTAAATAAGAGTCTTTTTAGTGCAGTAGAATATATCAATATAGTTTCTGCACTATATATGTATTATTATTATTATCATTATTATTATCACTATAAACTGGCTCTGTTGCTATGACGATGGACACACAGCTGGATTCATATAACTCCTGCATGCCCTTCCCACATGCAAATTGATTTATACATGTACATTTCTTTGTTCATGTATTGTATCTGCATACCAGAGGCATAAGACAGCCCAATGCCTCACACATTCAGGCTGAAAGTTACAACGTAAGACCGCTTTACGAGTCTCGATCATTCAAACTACCGGCTGAAGTTGTTCCCGGCCACAAAAAGCTACCTTTCCAAACCAGTCTGGAAGTCAAGTTTCATGATCGCTTGTCCGGTTCAAACCTGTCGTTAAACTAGTTTCTCTTAACCTGGTTTCCGTTAAAGTAGTTTCACATCATATATCTGAATCTGGTCTAAGGAAACTAACAAGTTCTTAAAAAAGTATTTGATTTGTCACACATCACAGTAGACTGAAAAATGCCTTCAAATAGGCCTACATGTCAAAGTATTCTACATTTTTAGGCAAAGTGCAAGTGGTAATGCAACAGGCCACAAAGATGAAAGATTTTATCATGGACTTGGCATATTTAGCTTATATCAAGGTCACATGAATTATCCTTAGCCAAATTGCTTTATACATCTAATGAGAGATAAACAGCAAAACAGTAAAGGCTAATTGGTGATATAATTTTGAGCTTAAGAAAATAAAATAAATATTGTTGATATATGGAATCATCAAGATGTTACATATTAATGGGATAATTAAAATACTATTAATGTCTAGGAAAGAAAAATTGTCAGTTACATAGATCTATGTTATAAAAAGGGTGCAGTTATATGATTTAATATCTATGAAGTTTGAATTTGAACAAATCAAAATGCAAACTTGGATGCTTTTTAAAGTGGCATAAAAAACATGCTTAGTTCAATTCAATTCAATATTTATTTCACTCATAAAATGCATAAAAAAATACAAACATGTACAAGATAGAAAACACATACATATAAAATTACATGTACAAATAGGACATAAATAACAATAAAAAGTAGAAGAATGCAAGTATGGGTGAGGATCAAGATTGAAAGATCCAAAGATCTTGATAGCATGAGCCCATTGCAGAAATAATATTGCTTATATGATATTGCAAAACGGGAAGTATAATAAAAGTAGGAAGAAGGGTAGCGTTGGAGAGAGAGAGACAGAAAAAAACCTATATAATAGATAAGAAAAAAAAGGAGCCAGGGAGAGTGGTGGTTGCAAAAAAATTGGAATTGCAGATTATTCTGACAGCTCCTTTTTGTAATTTATGTATCCATGAAAGGTTTTGTTCAGAAGTTGCAGCCCAAACCACATTACAATATTTAAGAAAGGGGTATATCATGGTATAATATAAAGATAACAAAATTTGTTTTGGTAAAAAATTATGTTTGTTGAGGACGCCTATACTGCGTGAGATTTTCATGCTGACATGGTTTACATGGTGATTCCAGGATAATTTGTCATCAATTTGAACACTGAGAAACTTTGTGTTTGAAACTACTTTGATTTTACAGCCATTTAAATATATCTTAAAATTAGAGGTTGTAATATTCATTTGATTAAATATCACCATATGAGATTTATCTGTGTTTAAACGTAATTTGTTTTCTTTTAGCCATGAGCTGACATGTTTTAATTCGTTATTGAGAGTTTGAATAAGAGTGGCCAAAATTGACTCTTGAGGAATACCGCAAAGGGTTGTTTGCAAATTGGATTGAGTGTTACCATAAGTAACATATTGTTTACGATTGTTTAAATAGCTCTGAAACCAATTTAGAGAGGTACCTCTAATACCAAAATAAGCTGGTTTGTTTATATCATGATTTAAACAGTCAAAAGCTTTAGACAGGTCTAAAAAGATGCTTACAGATATTTACTTGTTATCGATGGCTTTAGCAATTTTGTGAGTAAATTCCATGAGAGCAGAAGATGTTGAGTGTTTTGCCCTGAAACCAAATTGGTTGTAATATAACAGTTGAAAATTGTAAATAAAATTTATGAGACGATTGTACATACACTTTTCAAGAATTTTCGAAAACATTGGAAGAATGGATACAGGTTGATAATTAGAGTATTCATTAGCCTGCCCCTTCTTAAAAATAGGAACTACCTTTGAAACTTTTAATTTGTCAGGAAAAATACCATTCTTAATAGAAGAATTGAATATAATACATAGCGGTTTGGATATTAAGTGAATAATCTTTTTTAACACAGAAACATGAATGTCATCAAAACCTTGACTAGATCCATTCTTCATGTTGGAAACAATTGTAATCAATTCACTTTCAGATATAGGTTTACAAAAGAAAGTATTTGAATTATTGTGCATGTGAGCAGATTGTGTATAAAAGAACTGTGGATTGTCAGATAAATCTGTAAGCATTTTTGGAGCCATATTTACAAAATAATCATTGAATCCATTTGCAACAGCTTCATTATCAAGAATTTTGTCATTTTCCTTGAATTCGGGAAATTTGCTTTTCTTATTTTTTCCTTACAAACTGTTTATAATTTTCCATGTGCCAGAAATATTTTTTCTTGTCCTCAGCATTTCCGGTTTCTTTTTCGTTGTCTGGTTTGGAAAAAATTGGCTTCTCTTAGTTTTTTCCTAGCACGATAGACTTAGTTTCTGATGTGATAGTTAGCAAATTTCACTATGATATTCCTCAGGAATTTCTTGCGAGAAGATGATCCTTTGTGTCGAGCTGATTCGTTTGAGGCAAGTCGATACGAACGGTCAATGTCGGAGGCAATGTCGATATCTATTCCGAGCTTTGTTTGGCAGATTTGGGCAATAACTTTGTCAGTATTTTCATCCATTGTCTCCTCAATGCCGCAGAAGACGAGGCAGTTTCTCCATGACTATTGCTCTGCGTCATCACTGTCGGCTTGGAGACTTTGAATCTCATTTTCTAACTTTGCAAGTTTGTCGTCGACGTTGTCGGCGTCAAATTGAAGTGATTCTGCTACTCTCTCTGCAATTGTTTCCTCAATCTCTGATACAAGCATCGATTTGATAGCTTGAACAAGGTTTCTTACAAAGCTATCTTCAGTGAGGAGATTCTGTAATGCCGAACGGATTGCAGCTGTGAGATCTGAATCATCGCATTCCTTCGCTGATAGCGTAGGATGTTGTTTAGCATTTGTTGTTGTTGTGCGTTTGGCCGTAGATGAAGTCGATAGCATGGATTTTTGAGCTGTTGCGAGGTGTTCCCTCCAAGGGAGTGGGGCTATGGTACGCCGATGGTCCGGGGGACGATGTAGCTGCCTGGCTGTAGGAAGAAGCCAGGCCTTTGTGTTTTTTTGCCCCTGCTCTCGTCATGATTTTTTAGTCTGTTCTTACCACTTTATCCTCCTCTTTTATCCAAGATACTACAATGCGATGTTACATATTCAATCCTGTTTGCAGCATTGTACAGGTGTAGTTAAAAATCAGTTCAGAGGGTTAAAAATTTGATAAAAGTCTGTTAAAGATGAGAAGACATGTAGACATGTAGATACTCGTAGACACGGAGAATGGGTTAGAAGAAGAATGACTCTTGCAGACTAAAATGGGAGAATAAGACAACGGAGAAAATAGAGATACATAGTGATATACATATATGTAGACAAACAGACAGACAGACAGGCAGACAGACAGATTAGATATATAAATATAGATACATAGATAGATGGACAGATAGATAGATACATGTACATGTACGGTATGTAGACAGATATAGCTAGATATAGATAGATGGATAGAGAGACAAAAATAGATACATACGTGTAGATAGATATGTACATGTAGATTGACAGATATACACAAATGGATGGATGGATAAACATATAGATAGATGGATAAATAGATAGACATATAGGTAGATAAAGATAGATAATACATAGACAGATATAGATCTAGAAAGATATATATACAGATATAGATGGATGGATGAATAGATAGATAGATAGATAGATAGAGGGGGAGATGGAGAGTGGGAGACAGAAAGACAGATACATGGATAGGATAGATAGCTAGATGTATGGATAGAAAGATAGATCAAAAGGTGAATGGATGGATGGATGGATAATTAAATAGATAGACAGACAGAGAGAGGGGGAGATAAATGAAAGAAAATTAACGGAGTGTAAGAGAAACAGAGCGGAGCCACTCCGTATATGTGCCAAACAAAATAGAACCCAATCACCAAGCATAGCACTAAGGCAAATGTTATGCAAACAAACATGTTACATGTATGTCAATACAGACCAACTCATTACGTCACAAGACAACCTTTAAAAATGTAATTAACGAGACACATTAACACAGATTCACTATCCAGACAAATGCAATTAAGACAGAATAATTCATCACAGACTAATAAAGCAATTAGCACAAACCTTCTGAGGGAGGGCCAACTACAGGCGTGTCATACGTTGCCGTGCTAGAGTCATAGTTGTCTGGTATGTCCTCTGTGTAAGTGAGTTAAGGGTAAGTGATCATAGCAAGATAAAACACCACTCAGATTGAAGTATGTGGTAAACACAGGTGAAATGCACATTTTAAGCAAGACATTCCTCGGGGGAATTCTGAAGGTTTATATCGATCATATAGTCATTTTAATACTCATTAAGTATTTCTCAATAGGGATTTTAAAAAATGGGGGCAATTCTTTTAAACATGATGGAACCTTCTCCATCTGATCTGAAAGATTGAAACAAGGATTCATAGCACATCAAATTAAAAAATTGTGCAAACATTCTGCTGAAAGATACATTTCCAATATGTATCTTGATCTGAACATTACTTGTTTAAGCACCTTTTTGTACAACATCATATTTTTTCATCTTTTTCATATTTTTCATCATTTCCAAAAACTTGCAAATTTGTTCCTTTTTCTGCCAAATGCCTCAAGCTGTGATTACTTGAATGCATTCTTAGCCAAGGCCTCAAAATGAAATACAATTAATCTGAATACATGTATGTGCTTGTTATAACCATTTACAAAAACTTATTAATCTATAACAATGAAAGCAGACAAGCCTTGCAGTCCATAACAAGCTTTCTTATATTGTGCTGCAAAATGTGCATTTCACCATTTCTACAATATCAAGGCAAAAAATTGATATATATTTGACTAACAACAATAACAAAATGCATGAAGCAATACAACATAAGATATGTAAAGATTGTTGATTGAACAAGAAATATATATCATCATGCATAAATAGACTAGCAAGCAATTAGCACTGATCGATCATATATATACATATTCTAATTCCAAATGCAATGCAATACTTAGACAATATTGTTNAAAAGGCCTTCGACGCCTGTCGGCGTCTCAGCTTGCTAACGCAAGATGGCGCTCGCTGCGCTCGCGCTGTTCTTGGGTACTCCATATCGCCGTCGAGGGGGAAGTCCAAAGTCGAAGGCCTTGTCAAAAGGCTAAACATGCCCATGAATATTCACAATTTCAAAGATGCTCAAATGAACTTCATAAATTTACATTATGAAAAGAAATTGGAGAATTCCTGTAAAATGTTAGAATTTCAGTTTTTATACTACATTGTACAATAAATAACATTAATTGCAAAAAAATGTCAAAAATGATTAATGCAACAAATAAAGCAAATTAATTAAACATTATTATATTGCTAATTTTATATAGGTCTTGTTAAACTTCCTGGGAAGAGATTTCAATTACATGAATAAATATCTCAACAAATGGTATAACATTTGTTAGAATTCTTCCAAATTTATACAAAATACTTGTAATTTTGGAAATTTCAATCAATTCATCTTTGACACTACAAAAAAAAAATCTTCTTTGGTAAATTGGGAATCATTCTTTTTCAAGCTGGGAAACCTTCCTTGAACTACCAAAAAATGAACGGGCGGACGGACAACCCGAAGACATAATGCCTCTGGCACCACCTTTCGGTGGCAGAGGCATAACAATTTAATGTTGAGTGTGACGGTAACCGCCGATCATACCTGATTCAAAGCCGACCTCGCTGATGAGAATCCACTTGCCCTTATGGTATAGTCTAACTTTCAGCCACTGTGCAACCCTATTCTCCAGATTGACCGTTACAAAACGAGCGTCCTGGTGGTCCCGGTCTGGCCGTATAGTAGTGTAGACTGACCGTGGTGAATAGTGACCTTTACGGACACTGAACATGACCTCTACTGCGTCAAACAGCTCCACGTTGTTGGTAAAGTAGTTGTTGACATGGAAACGGAGATTGGTGAAGTTACGAAGGGAGTCAAACTCGAAGGTGATGACAGGGTTTGGGTTGCTGGAATTACGCCATCCAACCCACTCATACCTTATGTCAAAGAGGGAAACAAATATCATTTTGATCACAAACTCTATGAAATGGTATATAGTACAGATCTACCATATGGCCAGTAATTCTTTTGTTAATCACCCACAAATTTATTTCACTTTGAAAAGAACTCTTCAACAGTGAATATTCTCAAAAATTTTGTAAAAATATTTACATAAAAATATTTAAAAATAATAAATTACAGTGCTGCTTTTTTAACTTCTTATCTAGCTGCCATTTCAGTATAACATTTGATCAGTGTTCAGAAAGATTGCACTGAGCGCAGAGTTCTTAGAGAGAGACGCTGGCTTAATAAGTATTTATGGCTACATGTATATAGATATAAATCAAATAACTTTTTTTTTTTTTACTTGGAAATGGAATCTTACCCTTGCGGTACGTTATATGGGCTGAGTCGATAGTTGCTATGTCCAAGCATGCCATCGGTCAGTTGCCCCAGACCGTTCATTCGCTGACCCTCAAACGTATAACCATCGTACATGCGATCTTCAAACACGTACTCCCCTCTTGAATCACCGATCGGCATCGAGTAAGACTTCAAATGGTCTGTCATCAAGAGAAAAGAGAAATAATAAGTATAGATTGTCACAAAAAATAGAGTCCTGGAATATCACAATATAACACTGTTGAAACTAAAAAGTCATTTATCTGTTGACCCTCGAATGATTACCCATCGGTAAAAAATCGACTTGGGTTGGTTGCTGTGATGCATGTTCGATCCCAGGACGCCTCTTTCAGATGGTGACGTTTAAGGTCTGTCCTCTCTGTCTCTCTATTAAAATATCAGAGTAAAGTATGCATGATTG
>BQKZ01014187.1:0-10215 GCA_036244855.1 Temnopleurus reevesii | reverse complement strand
CTTTGGAAATTTCATGCATGCTGAAAATAAAGCTGGACACGAATAGAGGCGGTTGGGGTTTGGGAGAATTCAACCAATGAAGATATCATTTTCAGTGTGTTGGTACACACCCTCACGCACCATGCCGAGAAAAGGGGTGTGGGGGAGGAGATGAGGGGTGCAAAAGGGAGAGGGAGCTGTGAATTACAATTTAAATCCCCATTGGTATAAGGGGGGGGGGGTAAAAGGGTATGCAGCCCCAGTCCACACCCCTTCCAATCTCGTCACTGCACCAATATCATTTTCTTTAATTACCATTGTAATGGAATTGCCTTTTTAGAATTTTGCATTATTTCTTTGTATCTTTTACTTACTAACTGTTTTCATTCTGCCAAATGTATAATTATGATAATAATAATAAAAGAAAGTTCTGACCGTTGTAAGACAGATAATGCTTTATGAATCCAAATAAATTTTGAGAAAGTAATCAGATATTTTTTTTGTGTAGAAATACTTTGTGCAATAATGATGAACATGAAACTGCTCATTATGTGCGCATAAGTACGTATGGGGGGGGGGGGTAGAAGTCATTTGAATGTATAATTTAAATTATTAAGATTTAGTCATAAATATTCATGAATCATAAATATGATTCTTGGAAAAATAAGGTTCGTGTACCATCATAATCATTGAAATGGCACCACTTGATTGGGTATGGTATTTTTGTTTCATACCATGATAGCTGCTATCAAAATAGAGAATACATTTTACTAGCCTGATGAAAGATCGAGATACTTGACTATACAGACATAAACACTCAAATAATTATCCAACCAGGATTAATGAGACACTTGATGATGGTGTTATTCTGTTGTTCTGTACCCCAATGAGTAGGGTGTTTCCGTTCCATGTCATGATGATTAGAAAAGGATAGATTTTTAATCTTCTTGTAGGAGAGATCACCCTACCGGACTTCACAGACCAAAGAGATATTTGGACAGACATGAACCCTCGTAGGAATGATGGTGCGTACTACCAGAAAGAGACGGGGTATTTCAGAATGGTTACGCTCCATTGACGCTCTGTAGCCTTCCCATTATACCCGATTCATGGTTGCGCCGAGGATAGAACTCTAACAAAAAAAATGGACTAGATAGATAGGAAGAAGAAAAGGAGGGATTCCCTCCTCTTCCATTCTTTGCTTTATTATTCGTTGTCGCTGTTGGGGCTTAGCCGAATGGGAAGCGAAAGAATACACGACGCCAACCAAACAATAGCACGGGATTCATTAGGTCGAAGCACGGCGCCGATTTGTGACGTCACGCCTCATAAACAACCATTTTGCTGCTAGTCTACCCCCACCACGCGTAGTCGACAATGATGTTCCAGGGAAGATCAAACTCTGGCTTTCTTACTACCGTTAATTAATTCATAAACTTTCGATGATAATTTTGAGCCTTCCATAGTCACTTTTTAGAACGAAAAAAAAACATTAGCATTTTGTTTGTTTTTAGCCTTTTCTGGCACAACTTCATTCGCTGATAAGTTTTGAAAAAGAAGACTACATGCGCATGTCGCTGTTTCGACATCGGTGCACACTCCTTCTTGGGGTTTGTTCACTTCTACAGATGATAGTGGAATGATATAGGGTATCGTTCCCCCATTTACAAAGGTAAGTATTGATAATTTTTCACAACGGAAAAATAATAAAGACCAGAATGGGAAAAAAAGAGATAGCGATATGACTGACGAGACAGAGTGGGTGGATATAACAATATTCGCAAAAGATGAACACTATTCAAAATCAACCTCATTATAATGGATACAAACTTCTTGTTCAGGATCATAATAATAATAATAATATACAAAATTTATACATAAAAATGCCCTTCCTCTGTGATTGCCCATGGTATTTATATGCTAGGTTTCTTTCAAAGAATTTGGGTAAATTCAATAGAAATACGACCGATGCGACAGATATTTGTCTGAAAAGACACATAATTTAAGAGGAAGCTAAATTTGATGTCGCATAAAAGCCATGGCCATGAAAACCCCCTCTGTTATCTTCTCAACTTTTTTTTCTTATTTTAAAAAAAAATATTATCAGCAGATTAGCATTATCTTGATAAAAATAGTTTCAACTTCGAACACATACTTGGCCTGTATGCTGAAGAACAATGACAATTTTCACAACTTTGACAATGAGCTGCATTTACCTTGTTAGTGCACTTCTCGACGTTTTTAGCTTAACATGAATATTAAGCTATAAGTTTTCCTTTTCTGTTTTAGGACTATATCATTAATATAATTACCCGGATAGCCAAATTAGAGTTCTCAAACTTTCTGAGCAAAATGTTCCGAAAATACCAATAGAAGAATACTATATACATATTCTTTTTTGTTTCAAAAGAATCTCGAACAAAGTTGATGAAACAAAAACAGAGGTATGTGTGATTCAGGATTGCCTTAATTTAATCTTCTTTTCACAGAGTTCATTTATTCATTTATTCATATCTAAATGTGAGGAAATATTGTATTTGGGCAAAGTTAAGGATGATCACACCTCGATGGATTTGCTTGTGTTGATGGACCAACACAGATCATTTAACAATTCTGTCGATGGATGGCGGTATAACACAATATTCGCTGTACGCGCAATAGGTTACCAATCAGTACATATATTTTTTCTCGTTTTTTTTTCCATATATGAATATTGGAAGTTAAATCAACGCATTCTGGACTAACATATTTTAGGACATATAACGTTTCGCATGTGATCCATGGCGCTCCTTGAGCTCAAGATTATTGCTTCCTCTTTCCCATCTCCCCCCCCCCTCTCCAATCTCCCCCCTCTCTCTCTCCTTCTGTCTCTCACTCTATCTTTCTTTTTTCTCCTTTTTCGTATTCTTTGTTTGTCATGTTTGTTGGTAGTGTCTTTTTTATTGACAGATGTTTTGTTGGATATTAGCTCAGTGATGTGTGTTATAGTAATGAAATAATCGTTAGAATTTTTTGTAAACTATAATGAATTTGTTATAAGAAAAAAAATCTTTCTGCATTTTTTTATATTAATTATTAGAATTACAACCTTTCAGGTTCTGGCTAGAATATTTGAAAATCGAGTACACATGATAGAATAACATGAATTAAATAATATTTATGAGACGATAATCATGGTGGAAAAAAGACAGCTTTTGGATTTTGCTTCGCCCGTACATTACCTGATTACTAGTATACTCTCTCGCTTTCTTGCATATGATTGAAAGATACTTTAATATATATAATATCACATTATATAATGTAAATAATGCATGAAATAAAATTGTACAATATAGAAAAATACAAAGTGTGAATAATGAAATAAATAGAAGAATAAGAGCTATTCTTGCGATGGAAAGGATTCAAGATAAATAGACAGAGAGAGGGGAAGAGAAAGGGGGGGGGGGGGGTATATTCGTTGGATGGTCAGGGAAGGTATTCACCAGTTTTGCCTTACAGGTTTCTCCTCTTACTAATGTATTTTGTTCACTGCCTCTCATTCTCTCTCTTTGAAAATGTTTGCAGTCCAAGTACCGTTCTCTAGCTCTTCCCCACAAATCTTTTAACCCCCTGAAATCCCCGAGCATCCACCCTTATTCTGTTCCTCTCTTCAACATCCATCCGTTTCTCACGTTCAGGTTCAATAACCGCTCGGATAGCCGACGGCTCTCGCACAACAATCGCTCTCCTACTCACCCACAGAATCAAGCTTTTTATGTATGCAGGCGCGATACAATAATGTCCCTGCATACATAAACAGCCCTATAAACCAGCTCTGAAAATGTGACATAAAACACCAAAAGAAAGAAGGTGATTTTGAGCCAAGCAAAATGGAAAAAGGGGGGAGACGGTTGGTCCCACAGGTCTTGTATTATAATTCGTAAAAACCAGGGGAATATATTCCGTCTCGTGCACACATTATGTTTTTGCATGAAAGTTCAACACGGCGTAAAATACATTCGTGTGTCTTACGTGTCGCGTGAAGTGGAAACCCAAGCACCACGTTTCTCATTACATCTCAGGATATATATCACCGAATGTACAAAGGGCTGTCATTCGAAGAACAAAAATGAGTGATGCGAAATCAAATAATTCAAGTCAATAGTGGCGGCAGCTATGTACCTCTCACTTGACGTATCAAATGTTGATGGTTATGAGTATTGTCTGGGACCAAGGAGGTTTAGTCGGTTTAGTTCCTCTCTTTCCAATGAAACACTTATTCAGAGATTGCGTTTTTTCCTCTTCAATTTAAATCACCAAAATAGTTTGTGAAATCAAGAGCGACCCACTTGGAAAACGAGTGATTGCTGCACGTAGTTCTATAATAATGCTCCTGCTGAGAACCTTTACTTTGTGGTTTTCATCCATCTTTTGATCATTCCATACACGGGTTATGCAGGGTCAGTCACCAAGCAAACGGCAGGCTAGGATATTACAGCTCCTTAATCATTTTTTTTTGGGGGGGGGAGGGGAGGCTCAGCATGGGTACGTTGATAGGCGAGTAGAAATAGAAATTGTGAAAAATAGTGGCGATAAATACGGTAATGAACGCCAAAAAAGCTCTCATAATGGTGATCATCTTTCCTTCGATTGGCAGATCTGCGGTTTCACTGAAGAATTTCAGAGGGAAATTAACACTAAATGCAAATAAGATCATTTATATTGTATTCCTTAATTTTCATATTCTGTTTCAATTTGTTTTCTTGCTTTCAGATTCATATTAGATTTTATAGGGAAATGCAAATATCCAGAAATCGATGAATTGGAATCGGATTGAAATTTACCATGTTAAAGTATTTCATTTATTCATTTATTTTTTTGCTTTTTCTTTAAAAAAATCCATACCGTAATCCTTGTGGTAATCACTCCCAAACAAAAAATCGAAGCCTGGATTACAAACCAGATGTGTAAGCGTTGAGGAAGTGTGTTCGTTCTTCGTTATTAATATGGGTTGTATGTAGAAAAATTGTTGCACATCAATTATTTTAGTATCGGGGGGGGGGGGGTGGAACGAATATAAGTTTTTGTCCAAGAAAAGGGTGATACACAGAAGCTAGTATTTTCTATACGCCTATACCACATTTTCGTATTATCTTTCTTTTGCATTTTATCTTACGAGTCTAGAATCTGATCATACAAAATACTTTACTTCATTTCTCTCTCCACCTGTTTCGATATCCAGCTCCCTCTCCCTCTCTCACTGATTGTGTGTACAAATGTCATTTTTCTTTTCATCTGTAAACCCCACCCACTTTCCATAATTTTCTCCCAGAATGATAGTCAAGCATGGAAGGGTTAGTGTCCCTTTACCGTCCGCTAGCTAGCAAATGAAGCATGCTGTTAAGTCGACTGGAGAACAATTCTCATAAATGACATGAATCGTCGGAGCGCGCGGTGCACGGGCTACGAACATTTCATCATTGATAATGGATAATGCGAAGATAATGTGGCCCCCAGGGAACGCGTTCAAGACGCTATGGTGACACAACCCTCGCGAGTCTCCCCGACTTGGCTAGAAATGGGGCGGAGTGAGGATGCTGATGGGGAGGGGAGGTGCTCAGATGACACACCACGTCATTCTACCTCTGAATTTTATGATATCTTTTTGATAAATAATCACAGACTGACGTGACTATTTAATGAATATGAAATGTGGTGTTCCACAAGGTTATGTTTTAGGACCAATGTTGTTCTTAGTATTAAATGGATTTGTTTTGTGCTTTCATTAGACTGTTAGACATCAAAACGTTTCATTCGTTTTGCGATCTGCAGTGAGATTTCTTGGTTTGTCGTCAACAACACACATTCTCTGACATTTGAATATTCGTCAACGAGGAAAATTACCGCAAAGGATGGTGAACCACGATACTCTGCATGGTTGAAAGGCGAGAGCCAGAAAAAAACTATACACCATGACCAATATTATTCCACGGCATTGTTGTTATAAATATTACCCATATTCTTAAGATTAAATCGTCATCATACATCACATTTCCGTTGATATTTTTTCTACTATTACTTTTTCCATTGTTTGTCCTTCTATTGTTACGATCGGTATTGTTGTTTATTATCCATATTATTATTACCATAAAATGTGTGCTATATCCATAGTCTTCGGAGCAACCCCTTAACTCACCCCTTTACTGCGCAAAACCAAGGTCCCGGCGAGACTAAGCTATTATCGCAATTTAAGCGATGATTTAACCAAACTGGTGAAAGCACGCGAATGCGGTGACGATGAGGAAAACAGATTGGAGCGTTTGACTCTAAACACTTGTTTGTTGAACTCTTCCACCGGGGAGCATTCAATCGACATGTGATAACAGTGATGTACTTCCTTACTTTGAACCAATCAAATTCGAATAATTTCATAGCTTATAACATAGGATATTGATACACAGCCGAAGATATTGCCCCACCAGGCTAAAATTTGATAACATAAAATGAGTATGATTAACAGATGAACTTGAAATATGCTCTACCAAATAGATTTAAAAAAAAAATGATTTACAGATTGATAGAAAGTAAGAATGGATTTGAATTTCTTTAAAAAAAAAAGAAAACACAAATATATGATTCACATTCCCGTTCAAGAATTGATATCAAACTATGAACTGTTTTAATCACTGCAATAAGTGGTATAGATTTGCTCCATAAAGCCCGACATCTGAACTCACAGAACACGCCTCAACAGATTGATTCGTAATCAAGCAAGTCAACAGTCGCTCAAGTCGTGTTCGATATGTTCATGCAAAGGATTTCAAATTCAACAATTTACAAAAATTCTTTCGATCTGGTTAGTTTTGATCGTACGTGTGTATAAAGTCATGCATGTATACCATTCAATCATCTTCAGTAAAAAAAAAATAAAAAATAAAAAAGAATTAAAAGAAATAGAATAAAAGCCACTAAAACTGAAAATCACAAGAATTTTCAATATAAAACCTAATATGCATAAAGAGAAAATGAAATTTACGTGTTTTTCTATGATGTAATATATAGAAATGATACTTATGACCAAACTTGCCGT
The DNA here is from genome assembly GCA_036244855.1 of Temnopleurus reevesii. Classification (NCBI taxonomy): domain Eukaryota; kingdom Metazoa; phylum Echinodermata; class Echinoidea; order Temnopleuroida; family Temnopleuridae; genus Temnopleurus; species Temnopleurus reevesii. The sequence continues at coordinate 3,167 of BQKZ01014187.1, read as the reverse complement.
TGGAGCAATATTTAAATCAGTGAAAGCTTATATTAATTTTCAATTATTAAAAAAAAAACATTTTAGGGCAGCCTGTATGGAAAAGGGAGGATAATACCATGAATACCGTTGCAGAAAAAAAATCATAGGCCGGAAATCGGCCAATTCTATTCTCATAACAATATTTCAATCATAAAAACAGATATAACCTAATCGAAAAGCCAGTAGTACGTTGCACTTTTTTGAGGGTCAAAGGTGACACAAAGTTAAGAGTGTAATGGGACATCATTGTCAAAACAACGAGTCAATATATCTCGCTGACCAGTGGAATGAATTTTTACCTGGAATATGGAAGAAAATTCTTTTGAAAAAGATCAAGAAATCATGACTATGATTGTTGTATCTTTAACAAAATGAATAATCGAAATCATGCATTATATTCCAACAAGCAGCATATTCATGATTTATCTCGATTTAGAGCCCAAACTCATTTATGTAACAAAGGAATATTTTGTTTCCTTATATAGAATTTATTCATAGTCACTTACGGAGATTAACGAATATATTAATTGCTTAAAACATTATTTACTGAATGGGTCTGTGATTTCTATATGAAAATAAGCATGTGATTTGTGTTCGATTTAATTCGATAGAAATGATTTTTTAAAAAATCCACTGTAAATCATTTCTCCAAATGAATGATAAATAAAGCACTAAAATCCAATATTATTGCTGATTTCCTATCTAATATTTAAGATCAATAAGGAAATCATAATGTTATTTCAAAAGTAGTGTCCATTATTGGAATTTAAATTGACCGAGGCATTTGTGATATTCGTATATATGACTATTGAAAACTTGACACAGTCACTTTGTTAATAAATTAATGTTTCGCGCACCCCCCCCCCCCCTTGCAGCCAATAACTTGCGATGTATTGAAATTCAGCAGGGGAAGTACATAATTATCTACAAAACAACAAAAATCGTACCTTTTACTGAAATACAAACTTTTTCCTAAAATTGGTTCTTTAACATCTACCGTAGATGTATCATTTACTGGATGCAAAAACCTTATTCAAGAACACATGTAATATTTGATCAAATGTAATCAAAAGTTTACATCAATAGCCCTATAACCCTTATCGATATTTAAAAAGAAGAATTTTATTCATCTTATAACTGTTAAATACTATACAGAAAGCCCAATAAAATCCTATAGTGTGATTTTGGATTTTGTATTTTTTTTTTTACTCAAACCAGTCCCTTTTCTATTGAATAAGTGATTCAATTGAAAATAGTTCAGTTGGTATTATTATATTTTGCTTTTAAAATTAATAGCAAACATAAATCCCTTCCGAATAACTTTTATCCTATTGGAATACGTATTTCAAATGCCAAAATACAATCTTATCGAGCACAGAAGCTGAAGCTAGGCGCTAATCCATGACGAACACATTCCAACGGTCATCAATATAATGATGATAACTGTAATTTTCGATGTGCATTCGGCGCCAATTTGTTTATTATCTGCAACTCCAGGCGACAATGTTGTCTGTGCGATGTCACTTGCAACTTAAAAGCAATCACTTCATAATGACTGCTACACTTGTATTGGAAATTCATGCAAGCCAAAAGTTCTAACCTTAGTTAGTTAGGAATAATTTCTCATCCTATCTCAATAGATCAAGACAATTAATAAAGAGTGGCAATGCATGATTCTAATCAAGCGATCAGAATGAATAATACAATTCTATTTATTTAGAAATATATAACATTACGTATACTTTATACCGAGTGGCGTGCATTTCAACAATGTGAAGTAAAATTACAGATGTATGACTAGTTAAAGGATATTCCGTAAACTTTTGTCCAAAAATTTTGAGGTTTTGCTTGAATTTACCACTCATTCAGAAGACAATCTATTAGGAACGTGATGATGATGCTATGCAAACTAAATATATGCGTCGCTACCAAATTGCAAACGGATATCCAGGTCTACAAGTGATATTGGATCTTCAATTGGGCCATATTCTTTTCAATTCGCCGATTCATTTTATGAGCACTGGATGAAATGGCAATATATCAAATTATTGAGTACAAGATACAAACTATTTCCGTAAAATTATGTCGAACGCAAATTTGATGGTCCTTTGTAATGTTATTCAAATCGGAACCGGCTTGTGATTGTTGTCTCCGCATAATCGGAGACCCGACGTACGGATTTATTATCTATGACCCACTTTATTTTACGGAAATAGTTCATATCGTGTTCACCAAACTTCAATGAAAGTCATCATCACAAACGACCCTTCAACGACAAGCTGATGACTTTATCTTTACCATTCTGTTATCATGGTTATAACTCATATGGCAGGTTGGTATCATTAAAAGGCGCGATTGTTGTGAAGGTGTCGGTGCGAACACCCTAATGTCGTCTGGCGTAGAGTCCATGAGGACGTGCTAATGGCAGTCTACCCCAAAACCACCTGCTTTCATCAATGAACAACATACAATGACAGACATCATAGAAAACATAGACTCTTTGCCATACTACCTCGCATTCAAACTTGAATATTGTAGTTGCATTTAGTAGTTGAATTTGAGTTTTATGCATTTGTATTTGTGTATGTGTTTAATACTTTATTCATTGTATTCTTTTGTACGAGCGTGTGCGTGCGTGCGTGCGTATGTATGTGTGTGTGTGAGAGAGAGCGGGAGAGAGAGAGAGAGAGAGAGAGAGTACGTGTGTATGTATGCTTGTGTGCGTGCATGTGTGTGTATGTGTGTGTATGTGTGTGCGCGCGTGCGTGTGTGTTAAAATGAGAGAGAAATTACTCAAAAAAGAAGAAAAAACAGGAGAAATAAATTGCATATGAAACTACTTTTTGACAGACGTTATCGGAAATTGCTTAAGTCGAAATTTTGTCGATTTTTTTTGTTACTCAGAGCCCAATTAATCAGGCGGATGAACTGTCTATTAAGTATTGATCGTATGTCTCCAACATTGCTCTCTTTAGTCCTTTCCAATGTCTCATTCTCATCTTTTTCATTTCCCCTTCTCTCGCCCAACTTTCCCGCGCTAAGTCTTGGAAGTCATGTGGCCCGGTTCAAGCGAAGTGGCAATAGCCCCCCCTCTTTTTTTTTTTTTTTTTTTTTTTTTTTTTTACTTCTTGACAGGATCGTGTTTT
>BQKZ01014186.1:0-10354 GCA_036244855.1 Temnopleurus reevesii | reverse complement strand
ATAATATGTGACTCTTCAACATTACCCCATCATAGGAAATACTATAAAAATGTGGTGTCCAACAGGGAAGCATTTTAGGGCCATGTCTTATGTCTTATGTGAATTCAAATTTCTGATTTAAAGTGAAAGAGGTGATTTGAGATGTGTAAAAGATTGTTACATCGCATTCTCTACAGTTGTGGTGTCCCACAGGGAAGCAGTCTAGGACTTGTTCTTTTTGTGTGTTATCTAAAAAAAACAGCTGGAATCAGCTGAGCAGCATTGAGTTCTTGTAGTTTCAATTATTCATTTGAATGTGTGGTTTAAAAAAAAAAGAAATTGGAGGTGTTTTGAGATTTAGAAAAAGATTGTGTAGCTTATTGTAGTAGATATAGAATTTTTAATATATTAGTATGTCAATGCTGGCAGATTCCTCAGGCCTACATAAGTCATGTAGCTTCACTATTTGTAAAAGCTTATTTTTTCCTAAGATTTTTTTTAAAAATCCTATTTAGTTTTGCCATATTTTAGCAATTTTATTATAATTCATTACATATTTAATGATTAATATCCTTTCTTTTTCAAATTAAAAGAAAATATATCCGGTTCTGTCTCTCCATCCTGATATCCCCATTTGAATTTGGAGATCTTGAAAAGTGATAAGGTATAGTAGAAAAGTGCAGAATGAGGAACTGTTAAGCTGTTGAGAAAAATGTTATCATTTGAAATTGGAATGTGTTGTATTCCTAGTGTAAATGCACTTAATGCACTTGAGTGAATGTTTTCCATCAGCTTTGTCGTTTATTCATGTCATTAAGACCATTTTAATGAACTTACATCCCTACAATTTTGCCCTTTGTATGGAGGGGCATTTCATTATTTATCTGCCATTCTCATAATAATCACCATCTTCATCTCCATCACCAGCATCCAAAATGCAATCATATTCATGATCATTTTATGGTGTCAATTTTAGAAGAATGGGGTGTTGCTAAAAAGTTGCCATTAATTGCCAATTGAAGCTGATCTTTGATGAAAAATCAGACTCATTGTTAGAAATCATGCAAGACACAAAATGCACATTTCAATTTGCAATCAATGACAGCTTTCTAGAAACTCTCTCTATGCGTTTTGTAATTCCATTTTCACTCTTTTAATGATTTCACATCTTCTCTAGATCAGTGCAATGATTTGAATTCATATTCATCACTATTAGATTGCCTCAAGAATATAACACACTTCCAAACATCTTCATTGTTAAAACAGCATTATAAAAATCACATTCATTATCACTGTCATTAACATTATGATCATGATCAGCATAAAGTTGAGGACAATTCTGTAATTTTAGTGCTTTATGACACATTAGTTCTTCCATCCATTTCAAGAAAGAAATTGACAATCTTTCCAGCTTCATTGCTGATCAGGACATATTCATATAGCGATATATCAGATATAAGTTTTGGGTATTATCTACTTCTCATTTGAAATGAATTAGATGATGTGTCATACTGCACATTTTATGGAATTGCCCTCCATCATCACCACCAATATCCACACAATCGACATCCTCTTGTTCTTGTTCGTCATCATCATCCTCATCACCATCATCATTATCAATATCATTATTTCCGTCATCTTCATCTTCACATTTGCTATCATTTTCCTCATCATCATAACTACCAACATCATCATCATCACCACCACAACCATGATCATCACAACATTCAAAACCATTATCATCACTATTTTCACCCAAACCATCATTATTGTAATACTCATCACCAACATCCTCATCATCATCACCACTACAGACATCATTTTCATTATCATCATCCCCACAAACACCATCATCATCATCATCATCATCACCACTATCATCATCATCACCATTATCATCACCATCATCATCATCGCTACAACCACCACCACCATACCTTCAACAAGCAGCTGAGAGCTGCATGTGACCTGTCCAGCCGGGTTGGAGGCCGTCACCGAGATGCGGCCCGAGTCGTCCGCAAACACCTGCGGAATATAGAGCGTGCTGGTCCCGTCATGCCCGGTCGAGACCCTCTTGTGTGGCATGCTCTGGATCTCTTTGCCCTCATGAAACCACTGAAGCTCGGGCCTCGGACTACCGACCACTTTGCACTCAAAGCGGGCAGGACTGCCCTCAGACACTTCAAGATTCACTATCTTCTTTAAAAACTTAGGGGGAACAGCAAACTCCGCTGCAGACTCAATTTCTTCAACTGGAAAAGGAGGCCAAAGTGAGAAGGAGATAAAAAAAGAAAGAAGAATCTTTTTAATAGCACATCAGAATTTCGTTTCCAAACTAACCAAAAATAATTCATCCAGTTCTAGATTTAGAACATAGAATAATTTTCATGTGGTTTGCATAATGTAAGCTGCAAACTAGATAAATATAAAAGAAAACAGATATATATTAAGATGTGCATGGTTAATTTTGTGTGCATAGCATCAGCCTGGATTTAGGGTGCAGGTGCAACATAGTTATCAGCCCTTGCAGAGCAAATTTGATTCCAAAATGGATGACTATACATTAAAGTGCTATTTATGCACCAAATGAAAGCCAAGAAGCCAAAGGATTCTGAATATGGTAAAAAAAAATATGAATTTGGGATAGCAATTTGAGGGTGCTGTAAGCAAAAAAATGGGAGCCATATGATATAGGCTATGGAAAAACTAATGGATTATATATATAAATATGGGTGGTGGGGATAGATATATAGAGAATTGATGAAGAAATTGATAGCGAAAGTAAGAGCAGCGAAAGGTTTGAATATGTGGCAAAACACAGCCTGCGTTTCCCCCTAAGCTGATCAATCACACAAAACTAGCCATCTGATTATACCAGACAAACATCCATATACGGCCCCAAAGAGTTGAAGTTAGCCGACCAATCTTACCTCTGGTAAACCACCAAAAAGATGTCATGAGTGCACCGAGGGCAATCACACTAAAACAGTGTCAGTATCAGCAACTTGAAGTGCTAGAAATGTAAAGCGCTCTTCAATGGTGTTGATGATCTGACATTTTTTGGAAATGCCCCAAAATATGAATTTGAGTCTCGTATGGAACCATCTAAATTTTGGCCAGAAGAAAAGGCTTACATTCTTATTGAATAATGCTTCTGCCAAAATGTAGATGAGGACATACTTATGTGTGTGTTTACTATCAACCCTTGGCCTGATGAAAACATGCCACAAATGACTCTCTTTGGTGATCCCAGGTTAGTTTTGAAAATTGTGAGTTAGTCAACCATGGTTATGAACTGGAAAAAAGTATTATCTGCAGCGTTTATACAAATCAGCTATAAATAAGTACATGATATTTCCTACAATGCATCATATGGCCTTGAAATGGATGTGTATTTGATAACAGATGGTGCTTTGAAAATTGCACACGGCATCTTCAAATGCACAGATTACAAACAAACTTGTCCGGAAGCAAGGTTTATAGCTCTTTCACACATCATGCTACAGTAGCCTTTAATGCATAAATCAATATTCTTTAATAAACGGGATATAAGGTAGCCTCTACAAAACAAAGAAGTAATATACTAAGAAATAAATAATAGACACTAATTCCTCACACTATGTTTTCAGGAAAATTTTGTGGGAAAAATTCAAAATTGTCTGTTTCAGTTTGGAACAAGTAGTATCAAAATCAACAGCAATTGGCAGTGCAAGGTTAAAGTGTAACAATTATATTTCCTTTTGGCCAATAGAGTGTCTTCATGTGATGTCAGAGTCAACCATTATGGGGGACAATACCAAGAGAGCTTTGTGCAATGAAACAAAGGATTTTCATAGGCTGACACACATAAAGACATTGGTTGGTTGTCCCCCAAGATGATAGATAAATGACATCACTGTAAATGCTCTATGTTCTAAAAAATGACTACTGAATAAAGAATAGTGATAAATAAATTATTACTTTTTATCATTATTGCCAAACTGTTACATAAATTGCACTAAAACTATTCACACAAGTATAAATTCTTCTCTAGCCCCACAAACTAACTCAAACTGCCTCAGATTATCACTGTGTCAAGTGAGAGACTGGTCATTGATTTTGACACAAGTACTGTATTTTTAGGCATTCAAGAGGAAGACAAGATCGACAAATACATCCAAATTTTGAAGTAAATTATCAGCCTACATAGATAACTAAATTCAACAAGACACTTACAGATACAAAAAGTTTCACGATAACTTAAAATATGATTAAATCATTTCATCAAATTGGAGAAAAAAATTATACTGTAACAGTCGATACATAAAATTGATCAAGTTTTCACTGAAATACTTGATATAAATTCATAAATATATAATTGATTCATCCCTCAAGCCATAGATTTGTATCTTGCATTAACTTTCTTCTGAATCATTCTATTTCTTGTCTCCTTGATACATTTATCAAAGACACCGCTCTCTTAGATTCATATCTGCACAATTCCTACGTTGAAGTCCATTCAAATTGCACAGAATTACAGGATTAGGTCAAAATTAATTTGACAATTAAAGACATGCTTGCTAAAAGAACCTATACCTAGGCTATTGCACACGTCTACATTTCTCTTACATCTGGCAAGATATATGTCAATCAATATATTGATTGGTTCTGTGATAGGTACCTATCATTTGCAATCTAGACCAGACAATAAGATTACTACAATTTTTTAAAACTAAAAAATAAGAAACAAATATATTTTTTCTTTCATGTTTTTATATCAAACTAACTGCAATTTTGAATAAGGCACAATAGGTGATACCGCATCAATATTTTTTTTCATTTTCTTTTTTCGTAAAAGGAAGAAAAATACATGCAGACAAATTGAACGCTAACCACTTCTAAATATAATTTTAAAACCAAACAGTGCATCGATTCCACTCATTTTATAAAACAAACCGTATGAAATGTTATGAAATTTATTTATACATTTTGGTTTAAGTTGGTTCATGGTATTACATGATAAAAATTTTGCAAGTGGATCATCTAACAGAATCATTGGTTTTGGTACATCGTAATTGGAAGGATAGCCTAGGTTCTTGAAAGAAATTCAGAAAATTAATTGGCATCTTTTTTCATAGCATGAATTTAATTCTACTTGCGTAAAAAAGTTCTATTGATTGAGTGATATCAATTAAGAATAATCATGTTTAAATCTTTAGAAAGGGTTTACAAAGATTAATCGTTGAATATTTTATATACTTAATCCAGTACTTCTTATTTTTTTAAACACTCTTGAAAAAAATAAGTGTGCATAAATCATATGATCTAAAAGCCGGTGCAATGAAAGTGTGGTGCAAGAAAGCAAAATTTACTCCTATGGCGTAGCTTATAGGGAGAAATCTGAAGTCGTCTTTACTGTTTTTATGTCTTGAGTTTGGTTTCACTTGCTTTCTTAAGAACTTAAAGGTTACTAACTTAAATTGTCAGACTATAATGGTTAACAATCAACCAATATTAATCATAAATAATTTCTCTCACTGTTAAATTTCAATTTTCTCTTTTAAGAACAATCATATCTCACTTATTGTTGCTTTCACAGCACAAGAAATTAATTCAGCTCTGATATACAAGTGCTCATAATAAACATGCAGAAAAGAACATGCATTTAAAAAATACAAGTTATTGTAGTGTTCTCAATTCACTACTTTCTGTATCTAAATAGAAAATGTGACATCTATAATATAAATATTTTTTTTTGTGAGAGCTGAAATATCGTACTTCAAAATAAAGAGAAAATAGAAATATAACAGTGGGCGGAAACTGGTACAACTTATCCACAAGCCATAACTTCAAAATGCTACAATATGTAAGATATATGTAAGAAAACACTTGGATTGCTTCATCTGAATTGTTTATTACATAATCACATAACTTTTCAAAAAATAAATTTAAAGGGCGTGGTGTTCCTTGTCTTAAAGAAGCAACAGTTTTCTCTGTATTTCTTGTTGACATGCATGTCTTCATTGATTTTTTCCTGCCAAAAAGAAACAATTTATTGAAATAATATGAATATTGGTTTAGTTTATTATTCCAAACAGTTAATCCAAAAACAGAACAAAAAAAAGCTGTTTTAGTATCAGATTTCAAATGACAAAAAGGTAACATTTGACAAGAACACACTCACATTTCTCAAAAGCATTGATTTTATGGCTTTTTGGATAGGTTGTTAGTTACATTGAGGTGGACACAAGAGAAATTTGCACAAAAATACTTAACCAACTTTTCACTTTTCAAAAAGGTGAAAGGTTCATTTGAGTTATAATAGAAATGTTGAAGCCACATAGCGACATCCATGATGAGGGTTAAACAAATCCTGTTCCTCTCATATTTCAAAGCTAAATTTCTCTTGTTCCTTTACAAACATAGTTCATTACCAAACTTAATTTCATAAATTATATCAATACACTTCATAAAGTTGATTACATTACACATTAGTTACAGTATAAACTCAAAAGATACAAGAGATCAACTATACATGAAGGTTAATCAAAATGACAATTAGATTTTCAGATTTAAAATGTATTTCAATGAAAGCTGTTGGTAGTTGCTAGTAATGACCGATATAAACCAACGAAATCTAAATGTAAATAAATGAAATCTAATGATGGCCCAAATATAGGAATGGGTTCAGTATGAATACAGGGTGGTGTGGTATAGATTAAAATATATCCCATTTGAAAGCGTAAGAAAAGTATTTCAATTAGTCTATGACATGTTCCTTTGGATGTCCATAAATGGCGAGTATTATCATCTCAAAATTCGTCTTGTACTCCTTGAAATATACAGAATACAATGATCCAATATGACGTCATGAACGATAAATATATTCATCGCTTAAATATCGGTATTTCATATTGAAAGATGTTGATAATTATTAGCAGGGTACACAAGATTAATGAGATTACAAACAGTTAATTAAATAGAAATATGAATGATTGAGCTGAATCCAAAAGATGTTAACAGCAGTGTTTGAATTCAAGGTGATAAAATCAGAGCCTTTTATAGCAGAGTTTGGCAATTTTTTGTATACACTAAGAGATGCCACCATTCCTAAATATGCATGAGGATAGAATTATAATGTGAATAACAAAACGACAGAACAGAGTATTTCCCCTTAGAGAAATAAAGGTACTAGTGGGCCAAGCCATTCAACTGGAAAGTAATCTTTTACACGTACATAAAAGTGCACCTCATCAATATTCCTGAACATTTGGCGATTCTGCACTTATCATGCTGCTAATTAAGATTTGTAAAGTTGTATAATAATGCCTCTGGCACCACCTTACGGTGGCGGAGGCATAAAAAAGCTCCATAACCTTGAGCACCAAACTCTCTTTCCTTAACCTATCTTGGTCAAAGGACTAATGTGCATTATCATCGCTTGCCCTGACTTATTGGAGTCCCCCATGCTAAAAATACTAGCATAGAAATGAAGGTCATTTTCTGATCTCTCACTTGAAACGGCATGTGGGACCGTCTGCTTTGAACTAATGGTTGCAACATGGCATATGTAATCATGTGATCACCAAAAAATATTGAACGGGTTGGCAAAACTCTGATATAAAAGGCTCTGGATGGTATTAGTGAAGAGCGCCCTCACAGATCCTCGGACTCCCACTCACCTTGAACGTTCAAGATTCCGCTGCAGGAGACACGGCCGGCTTGGTTGAAGGCCTCGCAGGTGTATTCTCCGCCATCCTCGATGAAGACTTCGTTGATCTGGAGCCTGGCGATGCCATCATCGTAGCTCATGCGGAAGTAACGCGATGGTTTGATAAGGTCTTTGTTGTGGTACCAGTTGATGACAGGTGCTATCATGAAAGGAACGAAAAATGGCAAAAAATATTTCATGAAATGACAAAACAATGTAGTGTAGTACCCGACTTGATTATTGTGCTCACTGAGGAGAAAGATACTCAAGCATACAACGACACAAAGTGCTGACCTTTTGCCTGGATTACGCAATTCTGCCATTAAAAAAATTGAGCTCATCCAATGAATGAAAACCTGTTTCATTTCATCTTTCTTTGATTTGCCCTATTAAGTGTAGCTCTTTTAAATTTATCCCAAAAGTCACAGAATTTTAACAAAGCAATCTATTTAGAAAGACCCGTAGAAAAAGATATTCATTAGATCAATAGACATTGCAAATATCAGCCCTGTACGGAGAGTGTACAGAATAAATTTGTGACACATTTCATATTCTAAGCAAGCAACACAAACACCCAATGGAGCAAAATACTGATACCATCAAAGAATCCACTATTATTCTACACTATATACTCACGAGGCGATGCTACAACTTCACAGGCTAGTTCGACAGGGCTTCCGTCGGGCACCAGGCAGTCTGTAAGCACACTCCTGAACTCGGGCAGTGTAGCTTGTCCGATCAGTTTCACCTCATGGTGAGGGTAGGCTGATTGCTGGCCATACTGAGGCTCAAAGTCATTTGGCTTAGCACCTGCATGGGATAGAATTAATACAATGATGGAAAGGAAGATCAATGTATGCCTCCGTGGGTTATATAATACAGACAGTTCACACAAGCTGCGCATGTTGTCATAGTATCAATTAAGGCAATCAATGTTTAACTTTGTTGAGTTTGGGGTGTGAGGTTGCTGGCGGTTTGGGGCTAGTATGGTAGGATAATTGGTGATATATAATTTGTTGACGCTGCAATTGCATATTAGTTTTATGGATAAAATCCTTACTTTAGTTTTACATCACTTTCTAAACTTAATTTTGTAATTTATTATTGATGGATATAAAGGAGGAGGAATTAATCCAAATTATTTTCTGAATTATGCCATGAGGTTCCAAAATAGAATGAACAAGAAGAGTGTAAGGAATGATCTTGAGCAAGAGTAGATAATCCAGAGTGTTGTGAAGTCATACATTGACTGTCAAATTTTGCAAATCCATTATAAATCCAAAGGTACAACAAACAGGACCAACAAACTTCAATCCCAAATGCAAAATGGAGGAAAGAATAAAAATAAGAAGAATAACAAAATCAATTCTACCTTCAACATCAACTTGGAAGCAATGGCTCTTCTTTCCACTAGTATTGATGATCTCAATGGTGTAGCTTCCAGCATCCTCTGGTAGACACTCGAGGATGAGCAGTGTGTGGATGGATTCGTCCTGTAGGATCTTCATCCTAGGTACACTGGATAGGAGACGTCCATCCTAGTTTGAAAAAAAGAAAATAAAGGGTAAAATTGCTTATCGATCACTTGAAAAACATTGGTAGACATTCAAGGATTAGCAGTGTATGGATGGACTCATCCTGTAGGATTTTCATCCTAGGTACACTGGATAGGAGACGTCCATCCTTAGTTTAAAAAAAAGAAAATAAAGGGTAAAATTGCTTATCGATCACTTGAAAAACATTGGTAGACATTAAAGGATTAGCAGTGTATGGTACACTAGATAGGAGTCGTCCATCCTAGTTTGAAATTGAAAACAAATACAGGGCATAATTTCATATCAATTTCTGGTCGGCCTTATTTCAACTAGTTAAAATTTCATACAATGTTTCATTGGCCTATAAAGGAAACAGAAAAAAGTTGCTACGAAAGACAGATGCCATCTAAAAAACACACAATTGTGATGTCCACTATAGACACTCGACCACAAATAAACTGGTATTAGGTTTTGAAGCTAGCATATCAAAAGTGAATTGACTAACGGCACATTGAGTCGCTCTTGGTCCACGCAGTAAAAAAAAAGAGGAGTATATGTTGTATCAATGGCTTTTATTTGCCTGCAAAATAAAATCCTTTTAAGACCTTGGGTAATATTTCATCCAATGAGCATCTTTCATACTGACCTTTGACCAGATGACTTTCGGTGCAGGGGATCCCGACACACGACATGACAATCTGATTGGCTCGCCTGGTGAACCCACTGTCAATGGGGGCGGGGCAGATTGGAACCCTGGTGCCTCGTACATCGGTTGTTGGACCTCTGTAATGTGAATGAATAAATGAATGACGATGTATTAATACTGATAGATCCACAAAAGGATAACTGCATACCAGCTAAACTATTTGAAAGCACAATACTATTGTGTATCTATCTATCTCCTGGGACAACCTTTATCATTAATTGACACTATCATAGAGAATAAGACAAGAATCCATGAAAATTTGTTTGACAATAGTAGAGCCATGAAAAGTTAACATATAAAGTTATTAAAAAAAGGAGATAAGAGATACACAAAGCAGCTGTGAATTTTCTAAAATAATCCTGGGTACATGTATCAAAAGATTTGCAGTCCCTTGTGAAGCCTAATATATTACCAAAACAGTCAGGAATATGACATTTGTAGACA
>BQKZ01014184.1:1986-18918 GCA_036244855.1 Temnopleurus reevesii | reverse complement strand
ATTGTGATCGAGAACCGCAGACCTGACTCTAATCTTCATATCTAGTAGTGTTCAAGAATTGAATAGAAAGAACCCATTGATCAGTTGATTGATTAATTGATTAATTGATTGATTGTTTAATGACAGGGTCGTGAAGGTGTGACATGCTACTACCTAGACCATGGCTAGGCCGGTATCTTAATTGTGATCGAGAACCGCAGACCAGAATCTGATCTTCATATCAAATAGTGTTCAAGAATTGAATAGAAAGAACCCATTGATCAGTTGATTGATTAATTGATTAATTGATTGATTGTTTAATGACAGGGTCGTGAAGGCGTGACATGCTACTACCTAGACCACGGCTGGGCAGGTATATTCATTGTGATCGAGAACCGCAGACCAGAATCCGATCTTCATATCAAATAGTGTCCAATAATTGAATAGAAAAACATAATGGATTAATTGATTGATTGACTGATTGATTGTTTAATGACAGGGTCGTGAAGGTGTGACATGCTACTACGTAGACCACGGCTGGGCTGGAATCTTTATCATAATCGAGAAACAGACATGAATCTCCATATCAAATACTGTCCACTAACTGAATAGGAAGAACTGATTGATCGGTTAATTTATTACAGGGTCGTGAAGGTGTGACATGCTATTACCTAGACCATGGCTGGGCCGGTATCTTCATTGTGATCGAGAACCGTAGACCAGAATCCAATCTCCATATCAAATGCGACTGCAATGGAAGCTTCAATGTCATGTCAACACGAGGAGATCTTGTTACAATCGATTGTGTTCCGGCTTTACACAGGTTAGTTTGTTACCTCTTAATTCATGCCTTATCCAAGTTTCAAGAGGATATCAAATTAGGGCAGATTTTTGATGGACAAAAATGATCTTTCAGGGATTTTTTTGTTTGAAAGATTGGTTGATGGACCAAGTCATTGATTTGTTCCTATTGAATTACTTCTTTGTAAAGTTAAGGGCATCCATGTTAAGCTCACACATAAAACTTATCTCCCCATCAGAAAAAATTATCTATCTTATATTTATAGCCAATACACCCTGTGATCATGGGACCAGCGTTTTTTTTACCCTCTTCTTAATTCATACCCCAGTTTGAGATCAAACCTCTTAAATTTATATGTTTTACTTACCTATGGAATTGAACTTAGTTTTAATAGTGTCATTGAACTATATTTTTTATTCTTCTGAGGCATTTTTGCAATATTTTTTGCAATATTTTATTTTTATTACAAATGTATAATGTTAACCATCTTAACGAAATATGAACCATAATACCTCAGTTGATACCCCTCTAGATAATCGCATGTATAACCATTGAGTCACCTTGGAAAGGTTATCTTGTTGATCTTCCAGGCAAGTCTTGACAGTGCTTACTCAGGTAGTAGATACATCATACACCATCTGTCATCACATCACCCATCGACTCTCGCCCGGTAAAGACCTTCAACCTTGGGCGCCATCAGGACTAATTAACTCACCTCCACTTACAAAAGATATGTCGGGCCTACATAGTCCAAGGCCTATATAAGGTCCTTCTTTCACTGTTTCATCTATCAGCTCCCACCTAAAGACCTTTAAGACTTGGGTGCCATCAGGACTAATCAACTCACCTCCGCTCTAATCCGAAAGACATCTCAGGCCTACACAGTCCAAGGCCAATATGAGGTCCTTCTCTCACTACTTCATCTATTAGCTCCCACCTAAGGATCTTTTAGCCTTCTGCGATGTCTGTATAAGTCAAATCAACTCATCTCGGTTGACAATTGCTGTCTCAGGCTTACATATTCTAAGACCCATATGAAATCATATGTCATCATATCACCCATCGACTCTAGCTGGTATAAAAGTAGGTATCACAGTAAAGCACAAGAAGTGGGGGACAATCGCGATTCAACCATCAAATCTCCACTTTTTTGATTGAGGATTGTGCAGGGAAAATATGTTTGGGAAGCAATAAATTATACATGAAAAAAAAGCTAAAGGTTTACTCTTTATTTCTGTCACAATATATAGTGAATTTAAGACATACCATTACCATTTCTACCCCTCTGAATATCCCATTCTCGCTGCCCTTCTTCCCCCGGTTCGCCACTTTTGTGAATGGTCATTCTAGCGTGTGGGTATTTTTAGAGCAAATAGCTTTCACACCATGCTCAATATTGACACAAAAACTTTACAACAGGAAAGAGGAGATAATGAGCTTCAAAACGATATATAATTCATGGGGGTAGACTTTCAAAAAATATGTTAATTTTTTAAAATATGTTTTCATCGCCAAAAAAAGGGGGGAAATAAGTCACGAAATGTGATGATTTTGGTATCAAAATGAAGAGAATTTTCCGGAGAATACGATGTAAACATTGTCAATACTGAGTGCGAGATGGCGCTAGAGCGCAAATCAACTATTCAGAGCTACCCCCATGCTACCTGCACTTACGGCCGAACCGCTGGGAGAGTGAAACATGGCGTCTTCGGCTAGCTCGGAAGCCGAATCTGACGGCAAAATTGTTGCTTCAAATATCGATTTTGGTGGGAATTTTGACTTTCTTGACAAGATTCTTGGTAAGTAATGATATTTTCAGTCATATTGTGATAGTTTTTGTGGCAAATAAGTAAGTTTTAACCCAAGATTATGATGTGTAAAAATTGAATACAAAATTGTTTGTGTGTTGTGCGTTGCTGAGTTGTCATGCGATGTGAACTTTGTTAAAAAAATGAGATCAGTTTCAAAAATCTTCATGATGTTTTATGGTGCTTTGTGACCATTTCAATTCATATTTTCACGAGAGAAAAATACCAATGAATACACAAAATTTAAGCTTTTCAATGATATGTTTAGACTTAAAATTCAATAGGAAATGTTACAATTGTTGATCGACATGCGATGGCTTTCAGTTTCACATGCTTTCAACTAGAACAAAGTGGACCGAATTAGTGTGGTGTATGATGATCTTTGATAGATTATTCATGCTTTGTATCATTTTATTTTTTTATTCATTTATTTTTTTTCTTTTACAGCTCATTTTTTTTTCATGATGAAGATGATTATTAGCTTATTTAATTTTAATTTTTTGAGGGGGGCGGGGGGGGGGGCTAATTTTCCACACTTGACTGATCTGGTAATTTTATTGTATGCATTCTCTCATTTTTTTTTTCAAAAGAAATTCAATTTTGAAACAATATGTCAAGATTTTGACAGCATCATCCCACAGCTATCAAACGTATTCAATCATCGTCATGATCATCAATCATCGTCATCATGATCATTATCATCATTATTATTAATCATCACCATTATCATCATCATTATTCATCATCATCATAAATCGTCAATGTGGTGAAAATTCTGACAATGGTTTCGCAACTTTTTTCTTTTGTTCATTAGAATCGGATGACAATTACAAGCTTCTTGAGTCAATTTTCCTGGCAAAGGGGAGGGGGAGACGGAGATCGATACCGCAAATACAGGCAACCAATCGACTCTTTCTCCAACTCGGCCTGTTAAGAAGGCGTCATCAAAGATCTTGGGATGACTTGACTGGCTGGATGAAGCTCCTTTTCAAGAACTACCCTTCATCAAAGTCTAGATATCTCATTGAAAAGATTGCAAAGGCATCTCTTGCTCACCTGGCTGATCCCGATGACTTTTTAGATGAGACTGTAGATCTGCATTTCATAGGTATACTCAACCAACAAACTTACCTGAGATTTAACAATACTTCTAAGTAACCATGCAAATAAGATAATTTTTATATAAATCTCAATCACTCTGTGATCACTCTCTCATTATTTTCTTTTATTTATTCTTGTAAAAACGTGTAAACAAACAAAATAAAATTATGTACATACTTTTTACATGAATAGCTTATACAAGAAATAGAGGGCTTCCAAAAAGAATGATCTTAAGAGGGGAAGCCTCCAGTATTTAATCATAAGTGAGATGTACTAGACAATCATATAAAATATATTTACTTTAAATCTTAAAAGAATACCAATTTTATATAACGCAGGGTTTTTTTTATAGTTTTTTTTAAGGTTTTTTTTTTCTTTTTTTAAGATTCAAATTCATATTGATTTAATCTTATGTTTTCTTCTTTTTTCCTCAGGACCTCTTTGTCAGGAAGCTGGCATCACACGGACATCGTTCCTCAACCCAGTTGATCCACATGAGCACCACATCACACGAGAAATGCTTCTCGAGATGTCTACTGCATATGGAGCTGAAGTCTTCTCCTCCGTAAATCATATTTACCCTAACAGATATTCGTTGAAAAGAATTAATAGTGAATTGAAGAACACTCGTACAAAATACAAAAAACTGAACAAGAGCAGAAGTAGAGATAATGCAGCAGTTGAGTACTTGGAAGAGAAGATAGCATTTGATGAAGATGTTGAAGTTAAGGAGAAATCTGACCAGATTCCGATGAAAAGTGCCAGTAAGAAACAGTCAGAAACAATTTCAAAACTGCAAAAAGAAAAACAAAAATTGTTATCGACTTCTACTGATCAAGAACAAAAATTATCAAACTTGAATGAAAAAGTGAATGTTCTTTCTAATGATAGCAAAAGAAAAAGTCGGCGCATTTCAGAAGTGGAAGTTCAGGTGGAGGCTCAAACTAAGAAGTTGAAGGAGAAAGAAAATGAAATAAATAGGCTACAAGAAGAGTTGGCGAATACAAGGATGGCTTTACAAGCCACTAAACGGGAAGTTAGGAGCCTGAAGTCCCGCTCTCACTACCAGAGCTGTAGAAAAAGGGCTTCATACTTGAGGAAAAGAGAAGTGGAATTATCACAAAGGGAACAAGAGTATGACAAATATCATCCAAAACTTAAGAAACATGTCCACAAATGAGAAATTAATTCTTCTTCTTCCTTTAAGTGCAGTCCACTCTAGGTGTATCATAGCACTGATTGATGCCTTCCTATATATATTTTTTCTTGGGAATAATTTGGATATTGTTTTCAATATCCAATAGACAGTTTTTGCATACCTGATTTAGAAATTGTTGTGTAAAGTAATTTTAGAAATTTGCCTTTATTCAGTCTCGGTATGCAGAATAGCCATCTGCAATACAATATGGCTTTTCTGCATACCAAGAGTGAATAAAGGCATATTTCTTAAGTTATCTTGACACAAAATTTATGACTACACAGACCAATTGACATAGATTTTGTTAAAAAGTAAATAAGATAAATTATTCCTCCAAATTTCAGCTTCATCCCATGATGTTTAGATGGAAAATAGGGTGTTCCAAACATGGCCGTAAAATCCATTAAACGGCCAAAATAGTGCCTTTCTATGAATGGAAGCCACTTTTCAAATAATTATAATTTTTTATCTTTTCATTTAAAAGAACTGGTCTTCACAGTTTCTGTTAAGACCATGAAGATGAACCAGTTTTGCAAATTTCAGTGTGGTATCATGTATACTTTTGAAAATATGATGTTCTAAACATGGCCGCAAAATTCATGAAATTGCCAAAATATTGCCTTTTTGTGAATGGAAACCCAATTTCACACAATCATAATTTTTTTTTACCTCATTATCAATTCCTGTTATTAGCAATTTCCATTGAGCCCCATGAGATGAACCAGTATTCCAAATTTCAGGATGATAGCATGCTTGGTTCAGAAGATACGCCGTCTCAAAGATGAGCGATTGCGCCACTTTCGTCATTTTTACCTAAATTTCTTCATATTTTGATGTTAAAGTCACATTTCACATCAGTGCGAATTTTTTTTTCTTGTTTTTATTAACTGTCTTTGATAGTACTGAGAGAACTTATTGAATACAAACTGTTGTGTAATTTTCAGCTCTGTACCTTGTAAGATAATAGATTTATGACAGTTTGAAAATGCATGATTGTGCAATCGCAATAACCCTAAAATATGGACTTGTTACATAGCCCAAAAGTGGGTTTTCATGCATCTTCAAGGAGTAATAAAATAAAAACTAAACTTTTTGAGACTTTGAAAAAAAATGAGCTTATTGTATGTATGGAGATGAATAAATTTCTTTAAATTGAACCTTACAGTGTGTTTATTTTTGTAATTACAGTCCTGCAAAAATGCCATCTCATCACTTTTGCCCTTTTTGCCCCGAAATAGGACATTTTTCTTACGTTAAAAAATGTCGTAATTTCAAAAATACTTATCCAAATTTGACAAATGAGGTATCAAAATGCTTCTCTCAATGAGCTTGATCTAAAAATATAGAGAAAATAACTTCACCCTAAGTTTGATTTTTTTCATTGTGATACCTAATAAAAGACCTTCAGCCTTGGGTGCCATGTAGGCCCCTGTTACACCGAAAAATTGCCTACCCCAAAGCGGCCCAGGTCCGTAGCGGGGCAGGTTCCGACCTTGAGGGGATTAGCGACGGGCGGGTATGGTCCGAAAAAGAGCCTGTTTAGACCGCCCTCCATCTCAACCAAAAAAACCTTCACTTGAGTCCATTGCCTCTCAGGAATGTTGTAAATGAAGAAACAGCGTTGCACACTAGTCTTCTGTCACAGACCATTGGTTACATATTATGCAGTGTATATCAATACGTGTCTGATTCATAGTCTTCAATTAGAAACTGGGAAACTGAAAGCGATGTCTAAATTATGATTATGAGTAGCTTTGGCAGTATATTACAAAATTCCCTGTGCCGAGAAGTAAAAATTCAAAAATGAGAGTCTGTGAATTCAGACTAGTTACGGACCTGGAGCGGTTTGGGTCATGTTTCTGTTTACACCGCGATTTTTCCGACCCTGAACCGCCCCGAAACCGCCCCGAGAACATATCGTGATGTGGTCTCGGATCGGTTTGCTTGAGCGACCCTGGGCCGGGTTGAGGTCGGTTCTTCGATGTTTACACCAAAAAATTAACGACCCGAAACCTACCCCAAAGCGACCCGAAACCGACCCAGGGTCGCTATTTTTTTCGGTGTAACAGGGGCCTTAGACTAATGAACTCACCTTTGCAAATAAAAGATATCTCAGGCCTACTCAGTCCAAGGCTATATGAGTTCTTTCTTTCACTGCCTCACCCATTGGCCCCCACCTAAAGACCTTCAGCCTTGTGCGCTGTCTGTATTAGTCAATTCATCTTCGCTGACCAAAAAATGTCTTAGCGCCACCATACATGTAGTCCTAGGCCAATATGAGTTCCTGCTTCATACAGCAGCTCCCACTTA
This sequence comes from Temnopleurus reevesii, assembly GCA_036244855.1. Taxonomy (NCBI): domain Eukaryota; kingdom Metazoa; phylum Echinodermata; class Echinoidea; order Temnopleuroida; family Temnopleuridae; genus Temnopleurus; species Temnopleurus reevesii. The sequence goes on along the minus strand of BQKZ01014184.1, from coordinate 11,720 downwards.
AAGACCTTTTAGCCTTGGGTGCCATCTGGTCCAGTCAATATCACTACTTGAACAAAAGACATATTTTGAAGCACCTTTAAAACTTAAATGGATATGAATGGTGCTACACACATCCATGTATATTTCTGTTTTGATAATTGAAATAATTTTTCTGTCCATGTCATTTTGATTAATTCACATCTCTGATTAGATCTCAGTCAACGCAGATTTTTATTTTAACAAAAAGCTTGAACTTTCGTTTTGCATGCCAACATAGTCCAAAGTACTTACCATCAGCATAGAGGCAGAGAAGCCCAAATGCACATTGTTATTATTCTTCTTAATTCATTATATATTTGGCATATTGATTCATACAAAGTAAGTGGCATAAAATTTGTCTTTCAAACGATCACATCATCTTTCAGCAATCCGTTATCTGTTTTAAAGATTTGCCATGCATCTCTCATAGAGAGTTTTGAAAATCTTTTCACTGCATGCTATAAAAGCCAATATTTAAGCATAGAGATATTTCAGCTATTTTGGACCAGTTTGACACATTGGTGTGTTGTTATTTTCACATTTTTGACAGTGTTTGTACACAAATGAATGTTTATCATATAGAGTAGACATTTTCGTGAGGCCAAAATCACAAAATTAGGAAGAATAAAACCACCGCAAATATTTCAGCTCATACAGTATTCTCATTGATGATCAGGGTAATGGGGAACGCATGTAATCTTCACTTTATCAGCATCTTGAGTGCCTCTATCCTCATTAAAAAGAATAAGCAATATTGTAGCATACTTGCACTGTGAGTAGAAGGTACAAAGGATATGGACAAAGTAGACAACTTCATTCAGTTCATTCAGTTTCTACTTTATTTCTATTATCAATCATGAAAAACCCAACTTCCATTGCCTGTTCTGTATTTCTTCTACCTTCCCAAAAATGCACTTTGAATCTTACGAAAAGGAGCTTTATCAATGCAAATTATTATTATTATTATTCATTCCATTGAAGCATTCACAATAGCTAGATGCACACAAAACCATCACAATAGCTTTATTATGATAATAAAAAATGACGATAGCTTCACTGTTTGTTAAACAGGTGTGGCACTTTTTGAATATTTCTCCACAGAATAAAAGGGAAGGATTTTTTTTGTATGCATCTAGCTATTGTGAGTGTTTTAATGAAAGTTATTAACTTTGTCCCAATCCTTTGTCTCTTCTGCTCACAATGATAATCAGTCGACGTATTCATTCTAACACACAAGGGAATTTGATATCCTTGTATTTTGTACCCTTTAGATATTCTATGTCCATTGCAAGGGACATCTGATTTGTATATATTTGTGCTAACATATATATATATATAGCAATGTATGATAGTTGATATGTTTGTATATATTTGCTTCAGAGTTACTCAGACATGTGCAATTAGATTTGTATGAATAAAGGTGCTATGGCACTTCAATACTTCATTTTTATTGAGACCTTTCTATTATCCAGACACATGCTTTGCGAGATTTTGCCTAGTACAGTCAAACCTTGTTCTAAAGAACACTAATATAACGAGCTCTCGTTCTAACAAGGTAATTTTCCTGGTCCCATCTTTTTGTATTTTATTGTATTTTGGCCCTGATATAACAAGGTTTCAATAACTGAGGTAATTATTCTGGTCCCAACGACCTCGTTATAACAAGGTTAGACTGGATACTCAAATGATCAGTGGGAAAACATGAATTTTAAGCATCATTGTGCACCCAAAATGCAGGTGAAAAATACACGATTCTTACATTGTTAACATATTTTTACGTGAAATTTCCATGATAACACATGTACCATACATTTAGGCATTCAACCACCTAAAACTTTTACTATGCAATGAGACATTTAATCACCAAAAACTTTGCAATTGTAAGTATTAGATATTTCTTATTGTAGAATTATGGCTGGTCCCGGCAATCACTGATCTCTATAGAAACTGGGTATATCATTGGCTTGTTGTAGTAAAGCAGCTGGACGACCATTTTACCACTCATAACACAATACAGTGGACTCTTACTACAACGAGCACTGATTTAACGAGATTTCAACAAGGGAATTTTTGTGGTCCCAAACTGTAAATTCTCTTTCTATTGTATTGTTTTTGTAACTCTGATATAACAAGGTTTTATTATAACGAGCATATTTCTCTGGTCCCAAGGACCTCTTTAAAACGAGAGTCCACTCTATCAATTCATAATGCACAATGTGAATGAAAAGATGTAGTCAATCTTAATACATGGTATCCATCCACAAGTTTGAGTGGTATGGTCATAACGCGACGTCTTCACCCTGTTGTACAGCGAGTTTGGGTTTATGATAGATCCAGTTACTATTGAGATTAATGGTCCCAATGTGTCGAGATAGAGGCTATCCAACTGCATTATTTACATTTCAATCAACAATGTTTTAAGCTCTTTCTTGTCCATTATATTGCAGTACTTTGAAAGTGATACTTATTGTGTAGACTTTTACTATGATATACAGCTAACTCAGCCTATTTTGAATCTCTTCTACTTACAGGAGGTAAATAAGACAGGTTTTGATTGACTTATTCAAAATAATTACTTAAACTTAGGTGATTATTTGACTAAGTGAAATTTGATTCGTCAGAGATGACTGTATTTGTCTCAAATATGAATTAACTTTGTTTTTGGGACAAGGATGATACATATACACTATGCATACATTTATTACGCCTTTTAGAGAAAGGTAATAATCTTGATTTTTTTGAGAAATAGGATTAGCCATTTAAGATTATTATGTAAAGTCAAGGTCAACCTCAGCAACTTATAAATCTAACATCACCTTATGAAATAATAATTATGCATCTTATATAATAATCGTTGGTTGTAAAGGTATTATGTATTTGAAAACGCCCAGGGCGGTGTTTCACCAAGATAAGAAAGAGTTTACGAACGACTTTACGTTCGACTAGTATCCCTTCTTGTGCGTAATGGTTCACACTATTCCGCGCATTCCGCGCAAGAATTGATACCAGTCGAACTTAAAGTCGTGCGTAACTTTAAGAACGACCTGGTGAAACACCTCCCAGGTGCTCCATGTGCTTTCAGAATAGATGTGTGATATGAGCATGCAAACCTCTTGCAGTATTTACTTGTATGTGCAGTGAGCAGAAGAAAGAAAAAATTGGACAAAGTAAATAACCCTCATTCGAGCCTTCACACTAGTAGAAGTAAACAAAATAAGGGGAGTTACACCTGTTACTGAATGTAGAGGGGATCTACTTTCAATGTTTGAAAGCTGTAGTGGAAGCTTGAATGTGAGTTATTTACTTTGTCCAATTTCTTTGCCCTTTCTGCTCAATGTGATGGGTACCTCTGTATAATTAAAGTGGAAAATAAGATATTATAGTTTTTCTACCCAGAATATTGTCAATAATGCATTGATATTTACAGTAAACAGTTTTGCAGATGTGTCTGACCAGCTTAGTACTACATGAAAGTTTTCATTTTTTTAATAGAAATTTTTTATTATGGCAATTATGAAAGGTAAATATTTCTGACCATTTTTCATCTTTATGTATGACACCTTTTTTTTTAAATTTGTATTTACTTTTTTTTAATCACCTTTACATATATATGTACATGCCAAATATGCTGCAAAGTAGTAATAAAATCATCTCAAAAAGTGTTTATTGGTCACAAAACCTTAAATTTGTTGTATTCACAACTTGGAACCTTGAACACTTTATTATGCAGAAATAGGGTGCTTTGTCATTGTTTATAACAAATTCCATAGTATTCTGCATGATCTCTTTTATATCTTTGCCATATTTCCGGCTATTGGACAAGAGTTGGTATTGTTAAATGAGGTGAATAGACAGGATGTATTGTACAATTTCTCTACAGCAAATTTAGATTACATTGTTAGCACAATAATAACAATAATAGTAGTACTAATACTAACAATAATAATAATACTGTTGCTAATATTTGTATTTCTAATGAGTGAGGCAACTTTCATTTTTTCCATTAAATAAATCTTTGTTGATAAAAAGAAATGCCAACCTTTCCAGAATAAGCACGAGATCAAGATCATAAGTGAGAGTAAACATGACAATAATATCCACACTCTCAGCCATTCACTTGTGATGAAAGCCTTGAATTCATATGAAAGTATACCTCATGCATATTCCTGAATAGTTGGTAGCTCTCTCTATATATTGTCTATGTATTAGTATTATACACATTATGCCAACACATACGGTACTATGTTGTTTGATGAGCGACCATACAAACATTGGACTGTAGATCATCAAATTGGCAATCACAAAAAAAAAAAAAAAAATAATAATGAATGACTTTTATATAGCGCTTATCAACTCTTCATGAGAATTCCCTAAGCGCTCTACAAATGTTAGAGCGTTATCATGCATTTCAATTGTGTTTTAGTGTACTCCTTGCTAGGTCAGGTTTTCTTTTCATCAATCCGGCATTTTTGTAAGTGCATGTTGGTTAGTAAATCCAATTATGATGTTATTGTTTTTAGTCTTTTTCATTCAGGGGGCACTGTACTTCATTAAAGTTGTGTTAACTCCAACTCAATTTTAAAAAAACTACAAAGGTGGAAGATTTTTTTGGAAGCTCCGCTATGAATGTTGTAAAATGTGAATTACACTACAATTCCTGAAGACACCTCCTGAAAGAGTACTTCCAAAGAATATTTGGTTGGAGTCTTTCCACTTTTGAATAATCAGGTCTTGGTAAATCTGATCACAATTTTATTTGCTTCTTAGAAATGATGTGCAATTAGTAGTTACCAATTACTCATAGACGTAATGTACTACATGTACCAAAGAATCCCTTTTAACAAATGGAAATTTGTATATTCTAATATTGTATGTTGTAATACACTGTATTTTTTTGTACAATCAGAAGATGGTTTTATGGTTTAGAATATTATACGGCTCAAATAAAATGTTTGAAAACATTGCAGTTTTATTGACTTCATTTTTTCATATGTATTGAATACCCTTTTCTTCCATAAATTCATGTTTGTAGATATAATCTTATTGAAGATTTTTAGTCAATGATTGCACAGAAAAGTGAAATAGGCCAGTTTACTAACATGTAGCAGATGTAAAATTTTTCCCGACAAAGCTATGGATTATGTATGCAAACTTGTTCCAATTGATGTAAATCAATTGTTACTAATGAACATGTTTAAGGGAAACAAAAAAAGTGGCCATTGTAGACAGGTAGGCATGTTCTAGAACACATATGTTCGTCCGTAGAGAACCAATCAAGGTGGCCGCTAAAGGCAGGTGGCTGCTATAGACAGATTTAACTGTACCCTATTCCATGGCAAGAAAGGTGCACAAATTTGACTCGCTCATTAAACAGCCCTTTTGATGACATTGTGTACAACATCATGTACTTTTTTATCACAAGATTACACTGTATTTTGAATACAAAATAACAAAAAACTATGGCCTAATAATTCATTGTCGTCCTCATTCTTTTGCTATACATTTTGCTTGTAGCGTATTGATATTTCCGGAGAATTTCCCTTTCAATCAGTGGCCAATTGCGTGAACTGATCTTAACTATCCTCTTCTTGTGTCATCCTCTTAACATAGATGTATCCACATTTGCGTCTGTGTTAAAAGGGTGGCACAAGAAGTTAAAGCCCCGGTCACATAGGGCCCCGGGAGCAACACGATTCAATACAACTCTTTGTTCTACGGCAGTTGACTGTGAATTAACAAAGAGTCGTGTTGAATCCTGTGCTTCCGGGGTCCTATGTGACTGGGGGCCTTAGACATCTTAGAAAGGAGAGGAAAGCTAAGACCATTTCATGCAATTGGCCCCAGAAATCTTGTTCAGTCTTTCCACAGGGCAGTCACTGCTGAAGACACCCCTCCCAGCAGAAGCAGCAATCATGATAACAACAGCAAAAACAACAACTGTTTGAAAACAATATATAATCTTAAAGATTTTCACTTTTATTTTATAACAATGAATGTATTATATTTACTCCATTTCCTCAAAAAGAGTTCAAAGAAAAGAAACATCATAAATATTAATCTAAAAATGAAAGTCGTATTTAATATGCATGATTAATCATCCAGCAGGATAAAGCAAAAATAAATCCTTAACAGTAAGATTTATCTTAAAAATGTAAAGGTGTTGGAATAAAATCTTTATATGTAGCAGCAACAAAGAATAGATGGAATTACGAAAGATATTCATTCAAACAGAAAGGAATGCTTCTTTCCATATTGGCATTTAGTTAGTTCATAGCTACTGTTTTTGTTTTATTAGTTTATCTATGTTACCTGCGTACTATTTTTTTTCTCCTTTTCTTCATTTAATTTACCTGTTAATAATATTTTTTGTAATTAGAACACTGTGCGCTTAAAAACGTCTTTATTAAGCGCCTAATAAATGTTATGTATTATCATTATGATTCATTGGATGTTTATATCAATTATGTAAAAACTCAGAAATTGGATCCAAGACAAGAAAGCGGTTTTATGATACACAAATATGAAATATTGATAACATTGAAAAGAACATGTAATTGGATCAATGACAAAGCTTCAAATGGTATGATATACAATTTGCAAATAAAATACATATAATACAGGCCAATAAACAAGAAACAAAGATTTTCAGAATGAGCCTCGATCAAGAAGAAACAAAACTTACAGATTGCTACTAAATTCTTTGCTTGATTTATAGGCAAGGACTATACCAAAATGTCACAAAGCAAATGGCGATTTTAGTTCCTTTGTGGTCCATTGACTACTGGAACCGGGCAATCCCTGTACAAAATCTGTGGGAATTACTAGAATTCAGTCTTCAATGGGCAAATCTTGTTATGTATCTCAACATTGTATTTTATATACAAAGTTCATATCAAGTTACATTTGTTTAATATAACTATTTTTCAATTTCATATTTATTTTCTCCATTGCAATAATAGAACAAAGAATTTGAGCTCAAATTTTGATAGCTACCTGCTGTCTTTTTGCCTAAAATTCAATGTCCAATTTTTTCAATCATTTTAATCATGTTTGATTGGATCAATAAAGCTGATGTGGCAATTACTTGACGTTGGAAAAATTCGCCTTGGGCAGAGTTGACTGTACTTGCAATGCATGAAGAAAACTAAAAGCATGTAATCTCATTGGATATAATGTATTTCTAGCAGTGCTTCTACTGAATTACCCCCTCATGACTGTAATCTGAGTTCAATTTCCCTCCTCAGACGATGGATCTCTGCTTTCACTTGATCCCACGTGTGATGTGCAGACACGCAGGCGTGTAATGATGGATTGTTCTCGCAATAGAAGTATAAACCGATCGCTATGGCGATGAGAAGTACCAGGAGAGAGATGAAGATAAGAAGGCATGATGATCCGCCTGTGAGAATGGAAAATATACAGGAATGGATTTAATACTTGATACATGCATGGGGATTTCGATTCATATGGACGTGCGCCCCTCCTGACACCAGACTTTACACTACTGCTTTAATTCACTCATTTCTAAAATCAATTTCAATTTCAGTCGACCTATTACAGATGGTATCTGATGACGTCATAATAGCATAAGAAGTGGGCTTGTTACACATAAGAAAGCGTTTATGAAAATTGGGAGATAAATACATGACAGATTGGGGTACATATGCAAAGGATTCATGGAGGAGTAGCATGAAGTCTGTCACTCCAGAACACATCCTGAAATTTTAACTTAATATCAATGCCTCTTCTTAAGCTATATCATATAATTTTCATATCCATCCCAGGAGATGCTTAATTCATCAAATAAAAGAACTCAAAATGTAGATATTACATTAGAAAAGAACAGCTCAACAGCTTGCATCATTAAATGACGTAGAAGTGCTGGATTTGAATCAACATCACCAGGGTGGAAATGGGGAAATAAAAACTAAAGCTTTGTCAATCTTACCAGATTTCCTCTGTGTTTCATAGTTTCCTGCATCTCCGTTGGCTTTGGAATGTTCTGATGAGAAAAAAAAAACACAAACAAAGACGGTGAAAAAAAACAGTAAAACATCATTCCTCATCCAATGAAAACTTAAACCTTTGAGTGTGGGTTAATATTCCAGAGTTATCCTCCCAGCGATGAGCTTACATAGCCGGTATTGGGGACTTGGGTAGCGTCGCCTAATTTGAAGGCTAATCACAACTTATTAGGTTATTCTGTGACTTTTCTGTGAATGTTTCAAAAGAAGGACTGCCACAGTCTTTACTTTTCCATAAGTGCAAATTTTGCTTTGGGAATTCCTAAACCTGACCTAAAATTTTATATCTAAGAGAATCCGAACTCATTTGCGAAACCTTCTTTATCTGGGCGTCTGTAAAATCCCGTTGTCCAGAATGAACACTGTACTTGGCTTCTGTAGACGCTTCTGTAGAAGTCACATCCAATTGGTGAAGAATGACTTAAGAATGACAAGGTCTAAGTCAGTGATGGTGCCATTTTTGTGTGAAATAGATTAACACTTATCCCGTGGGGGTGGGCTTTTTAGGCTCCCTAATTTTTTGTGACTCTTTTGTTATCAAGTCAGTACAGTACTTCTTTTTTACCCCCCCACCCTGTAATTTGTTGTGACATTTTTGTTTCAAGTCTTGCACAACTTTTGAGACGAAATTTGCGATGACCATGTATGTGGTTTCGGCGCTATGCGCATTTGAAAAATATATGATGAAAATAGCCCAAAAATGAGAACTAGTGAAAAGAGCAGCAATAAGACAATCCATTTTGTTATAATGATCATTTCTTTTATGATGTTCTGCCCACTTGTACTTGCCCCGAATGTATCCTTTACGTCCCTGCTTTCCATTTTGTCTCTGTCACTTACCACGTGATACGTTCATCTCTTCTTCCTCTTCCTGCTCTACCATCTTTAAAGAATAGTTTACTGCTTGCATCTTTAATGTCATCATCACTTTCCTTATTATCACTTACCACTTAATACGTTCATATCTTCTTCCTCCTCCTGCTCTGCAATCTTTAAAGAATATTTAACTACTTGCATCTTTCATGTCAGCCTGTTTTCCGTTATAACTCTGTCACTTTCCATTTGATATATTCATCTTTTCTTCCTCCTCCTGCTCCTCAAATTGCAAAGATTTATTTCATCAATTTCCCTTTTTTCACTTACCACTTGATACGTTCATCTCTTCTTCCTCCTCCTGCTCCGCAAGCTTCTTGGCTTCTTGGGCAGCCTCATATTCTCTTCTTCGTATCTCCTTCTCTTCCTGCTTCTTCCTCTTCTTCAACTCTCGTTCTTTGGCTTCTTTCTCACGCTTCGCTGCTTCTCTTTGCACTTCTCTCACTGTAAAGGGAATCATAAAGAGGAGTTTACATCTGGATACAATCACTGTGAGCAGAAGAGACAAAGAATTTACACAAAGTGAAAACCTTCCAACAAGCATTCACAATAGTGAGATGAATTCAGAAGAAATTTCCTTTCCTCTTACTCTACGAAGACTGTGAAGAAATGTTGCATTTGCTCAGTGAATACACAGAGAATCTACTTTCTTTTGTTTTCATGAAGCTTTTGTGAAGGCTTGAATGACATTGTCTATTTCGTCCAATTAATTTGTTCCTTCTGCTCAAATTGAAATGAATGCCACCAACAAAAATGTGGACAGGAGTCCAACAAAAGAAATATAACCAAATTTGCAAACCACAACACAGTGTATTTACT
>BQKZ01014179.1:0-10354 GCA_036244855.1 Temnopleurus reevesii | reverse complement strand
TTACTCTTACTCTTACTTATAAAAGAAAGCAAAACGGATGTAAGTCTACATGTAAACTTATAGAACCTGAACATTTACTGGTAGACCAATGTTTATATGCTGGAGCTGGAAGGTGTGGTAATCATTATGCAATTTTTCCTGTTTATTACTTGTGCATGTACTGAACATCACGCTAGCGTCACATGCACACAGCTGATGGGTTCATTGTGTCTTGATGCGTTGTATTGATTGTGTGAATACAGCGCTTTGTTACCACCAGGATTTGTACAAGACAATGAAGGTGCCATTCAGACAGTGGTGATCGGATTTAGACTGTCATCACATTATGTAACTCTGATTCTTTTCAAGATGATAATGTTGTTGCATTGCGCAGTGCATGACTTATGCCCAATCTTGAGTCGGCTAATACTGAGGCCTTACCTGGGTCACCTTTTTTCTCCCAGGGTATTGCTAAGCTCCGCTGACATGTACATTCAACTTTATAGGCGTTACATAAATGTATATTTAGACGTCACTAGTCCAAGCAATGTAAACTCTTGAAAATTACACACTTCAGGAAACACCATGAATACCCTAATTAATGAGAATTTGTGTAGTCGAATAATTGTAAAATATACATAGATGGTATCCCCCAAACACTATATTTAGTGTTTATTTGATGAGGAAGCCCACTTTTTATGGCCATATTTTTATATTGCAGCTTGAATGTGACAATGTCCAAATAGATAGGTCAATGAGGCTAGTAAATACACTGCATCTAATGCTAGACCTTTGATGACCATGTATAAATTTATGTCCTGTCCCCCCCCCCCCCCCCAACACACACAATTTTATGTAAAAGGGGTATAATTGGCAACTTTACAAATACTTTTGATCTGTTTGAATCCTATCTGATTTTAAGTATTTAACAAAATTTCCTCCTTCTATGAAGTGACAATTGTCATTTGAGAAATAATGTTAATCTGAATAGGGTTATTTGAAACCCTGTCAAATTTATCTAGGATCAATAATAATGAGAGTGTGTGAGTCCCTATCATCGAATGATGAACATGATCTGATTAATAAATCCCTGTCTGTATTTAGAAGAGTAGGAGTTTCGAGATTAGCAGACTTCCTCTTTCTATCAATCGTGCCAGAAGCAGGGGCTAAATATAAGCAGGTCATGAAGCTTTTGACGCTGATCATATCCGTCAGATTTGCAGGGGGAAGAGGGGGGAAATCCAGCTGTTTTTGGTCATGTGACTTTGCGAATGAATCAGTTTTGTTTACTTGTCATTGGGTCACGTGAAAGCGCTCGTGTTTGCCTGATGACAGTTGTGCGGAGGCCAAGTTCATGCCGCCTACATTAAGTTTGTCCTAGTTAACTTCACTTTATGGCAAATTATGGGAAATCAATTCGTAAAAAGGAGTACCATGAAATTGCGTGAATATTTTGAGGATGTCAAAATAATGCAGGTTAAAAAAGAGAGAAGTTAGAGAAGTAATGCTGAGTAATCTGACAGTATACAGTAAGGATTGTCAATTTTATGCTGCGCCCACTTGAATTGTACACAATTGAAGAATACATAAAGCCCATGTCTGGTGTGAACTTAATTTTAGTCTTTTTATGGAATCTTCATTTTCTCTCCATACTCTGATTTTCAAATTGTTTGTTGGGGTGCTTAGCATCTTTACCTCTTTATATGTACTTTATTGACAAACAAGGTCACCTTTATCTCTCTATACAGTGTAGTGTGAACATGCTGTATCAGTAACAGTGCTCTATTTTATTTAGAGGTCAGCTAAGGAGATCATTGAGTATGCTATTGATAACTTGGCTATTCTATCCATCAATCAGATTCTGAATCCTTTACATCAAGGATGTCTCCTGAACTGTGATCTACTTTTAACCTGGTTCCTTAAAAAAAAAGGAAACAAAAAATACCACAGAAATGTACATTGTAAATCACAGTCTGATGTCCACTCCCATTAAAATACACTTCATAGAATAGTAAAATGAAATAGTGATTTTATATTCACTGTCTAGTTAGTACATGTCAGTCCTTTAAGTGAATGTAGATGCATAAAAGTGAACACAATTTATGTATTCATTTGATATGCTTGATGATAACATTTTATGTAGACAGATAAGTCCTATGTACATGTATCTTCCCTGTTCCATTTTACGCATTTCACATGTTTCAGTGCGCAGTTGGCTTGAAAATATCATTTTTAAAATATTTAGCTGGTCTGCATGACTTTTATCCATCATAGTAAATTTCTTAATCATTACATGTATGCTTGTACTTAAAAGCTCGGACGTCTCAATGGTAAAGAAATTTCATTTCAATAGGAACTGTTTTAAAGTAATCATAAGGTGTTAATCAAATGCCAAAATTAAAGGTTTTTCAATACAGGCTTCCTGAGATTGTTTTATATCCATTAACACATATAGAAGTTTCCTGGATTAATTAACACCAGATACAACTTGTTGGACAACACTCTTAAACAGTCCGGACTTTTCAACCATTTTTTTTCCTGATCTTTATTCACCCATGTCTCTGTTTTGGGTTTTTCGAGAAAACATTTTGGCATGTGTTGCTTATTTCTTTTGGGGAATTATTTGATGCAAGTTTTGTTCAATTCTGTGAAAGTTAATAGTTGTTGCAATTACAAGATTTTATGTTTAATATGTGATATATATTTTATGTCTCCACTACAGGCAAGGCCCAAGTACCTGCGTTGCATCACCATCACATGTTTCTTCTTGGCTGCTAAGATGAAGGAAGAAGATGAGGTAATTGATAATATTTAGATTAAATAATGAGCATTCACATTACAAAATCAACGAAATATGGATAGCGATCCAAACATCAATGTAATTATTACAGCACAAGCATGAACTTGGCATGAACAAGCACTTTCTTTGCTGATCACAATCTATGTGCTAATAGGGGTTTCTGTTACTGAAAGTCTATCTGTTATATAGCCAGAAATCCCAACTATTCCTGAATATGCATGATATGTATTTTCATATGAATTCAAGGCTTTCGTTACAAGTGAATGGCTGAGAGTGCAATTATTATCATGTCTACTCCCCCATTTGTGCAGTTCTTGCTTAATTTATATTCTAATTTTGACCTCCTCATGCACATTCCGGAATGGTTGGCATCTTTGTACAACATGTAGCGCATTATCAAGCTTCCAAGGTTGGTTCTCAACGCATAGGATTTATTGCACTATTTGTAGGTTCCCTAATGGGCAGAATGCACTTTTAATCCATTCAGTTTCATTGTAAACAAATGTTGAACTTGTTTGATATTAACTGCGTGATACCTCTTCATAAAACAAACCAGTATTCTGTGGCAGATTGCCAACTTTATTTCCTATCAATCTGTACTTCTTTTAGGTTGAGTTCAATATTAATGACGTTTTGTGCTATGTTTACAAATGATAAAGATACCTAATGTGTCCCTGTGTGTATCAATGCAGAAGTAGTTATGCTCAAGCCAGCTGACCTTGACTAAATTAATGTCTTAGTTTGACTTGATAAATCAAGGTTTAACAAATCCATTGTCTTTGAAACTCACAATTCATTTGTTTTTAATGGCAAGGGGCTTGATTACAATGGCTTAGTCTGGAGATAAATTCAACCTCACAATTGGAATACACATCAATATTTATCTTTATAAGTGGTATTGTTGAGTATAAGATAACAATGGAAAATCTTTAAAACCAAACATTTCTGTTACATCCCTATTCAATTTTAGTATTGCAACAAGGAAGATAATAATATCCATGTAATTCTTATAAAATTGGGTGAGCCTAGTGAGAAAATACCTGTAAACATTTACTAAAAGGAAATAGCAAAAGACGTAAACATCCACAATACAACGGCGGAAGACATTTATTTTTCATTATTAGTGCTTGAAACAGCATACATGTAGATTTTGTTTTGGGACAATGATATGAAAAATTCATTCTGAACTTATTTATAAGTCTCAAACATGAATCTTTTTCTTTTGAGATGTTATGATGATGATAATAAAAACAAAATCTATATCTATCCACGTTATTAATATGAAGTATTTGTAAGCGCTCTGTTGCATCATTACTCGGCAATAGCATAAGCGTCTGCATTCAAGGAATTTCTTCCTACGGTTCCCCATTTACGTCACCTGGGTTCAGTGCAGCACAGTGTGGATAAATTATTTGTTATGGTAACTAATTGTGTTATGATAAAATGTTGGGTTTTTGTTTTCAGATGGTCCCAGCAACTCAGGACTTTGTGCGAGACAGTCAGTGTGGCTGTACTGTGAATGAAGTGCTTCGGATGGAGCGTGTTGTGCTTGACAAACTCAAGTGGGAGCTTAACTTCGTCAATGGCTTGGACTTTTTACAGATCGTAAGTCTCATTTATATCTTTGGTTTCCTTGTATGGTTTTCCAGGAAAAGGGAAGTTGGTTTTGGATTACGATGAGCTAGTGAGGCATTCTCGGAATGAAAAACTTCCTCTTGAAGCTTGTAAATGTATGAATAGAGAAGGAAAGTAGTCATTATGACGCATTTGTATGAAAAATCTTTAAATAATAATTTCTGTATACTCATACTTCATAATACATATAGATAGCCTCAGTCAATTCTGTTGTCTGATAATCCTGTGGTAATTTGGCACAATCACATCTAAAGCAGCTGCTTGATTGGAATGCTCATCATTTAATGGATGGTTTGCAATCCAAGATTATTTTATTGTAGGCAAATGAAATCTAAAATTTAAGGATGTAAGGGCTTTGATAATATGAATTAATTAGTTAAAGGACAAATAAGCGAGAATTCACAGTTTATTTTTAGACCAAGTTCAAACCATGGTTTAGGAAAATGTTAGCATCAGTGTGCAAATTTAGCATGTACATGTATATAAAAGTGGTCTAGACAATGAACGTGCCATTATGACATTGATCTAGCACATTTACACTTAAATTTAAACCACCCCATGATTTAAACCTGTTCACAGAAGAAACTTCCTTTGTGAAACATGGCCTTCGTATTGACTTTAATCATATGACCATGTGATAACTAAGTTATTAAAAATGAATTACTGTACTAATGTCTCATCTCACTGTTTCTCCCTCATCAGTTTCATGCTCTGTTGATGACACAACGCCCCACCCTCCTGGAGGACCTGCATCACATGACCCCATCCCGTCACCTGTCTATGCTGACTGGTCGGCTGAGCCAGTGCATGACCAATCACAAGCTGGCTGCATGCCGAGGCTCTACCTTAGCACTGGCTATGCTTAGTCTTGAGCTGGAGGTGCTGGCAGAGGACTGGCTGCCCCTCACCATGGTGCTACAACGCATGGTTGGGGTGAGTATTCTTCACATACCTACTGAATATGCAGGGATGCCAATCTTACTACATGAAGACTCAATTTAGCTCCCCTGAAATACTCCTTGACATCCTCTAGGAGAGTTATCTATAGCTCCCCTGCAAATTCTTAAGTTCAGTCCCTGATCCCTGATCTGATTTTTAAAAACTTCAAGGAACTTTTTTTTGCAAATTGAAGATGATTTAAAACCCATCTGAAATGTATAAATGACTTCTGAAATAATAACCAGAACTAGACCATCTGTTTTATCTGCCGAGCTCAAACTATGAAAACTGTCTGTTTTATCTGTGATGCTAGTAAAACTACGTTAATTCTCATGACAAGTAAAAATTATGAAGCGTCATCATTGGCATAGCCAGGATAAGAAGGGGGAGTGGCTTCTACCAAATGCTCCCCTGAAGAATCTGATTAGTAGAGCACTGAGCAGAAAATCAAGTTATTGTTGTTCTTATATCCACTCTAAACTACAGAGCAACTGGTAAAATTTTTGTTGCATTTTCTTTGTTTTTTTTTTCCAGCTTTTTAGTCAACAACTCTAATCTAGTAATCTTTATAAAAGAATTCTTGATATAGGGAAGAAGTTTTTGTTATATCTGTTTTCCATTAACATGCTAAGTAATTAATCAACTTTTATTTTCTTCTCAATATGCAGGTTGACAACCAGTGGTTGATACGTAGCCGAGAGTTAATCACATTTACACTCTTCGGTCACGCTGCCTCTCACCGCCTGCCCAGCACCCGCCCCATCTCTCCTCCCAATCCCGCCCCCACTGTGGGGGACCCCTCCCAGAGGAAAGCTACTCCCAACACGGCCAAGCGCAAGAAAAGCGAGATCCATGAGAATGTATACGGCAACGTGAAGCGGCTCATTGAAAAGGAGAAGTGCGACATGACCCTGCCGACATGTCCCAACCCCACTATCTCCACTCCCCAGGGGGGTGACAAGACCACTGTTATGCCCCCTGGGTCCTGTAGGAAGGAGGTGCACCAGGACGGGGACGAGGCTCTCCCCCCGTCCCACCCCCCTCTGACATCCATTCCAGTCACTTAGAATGTAACACCTTTGCAGAGAGATATATCTTCGTTTTCATTTTTACATGTGAAACGTCAGTTGGCCCAGAAGATATGTTCCTTGTATAGGTTACCGTTCATCATGGCTTCTATTTAATGTTTTACAAAACCAAATTCAAAAGAAACATGTGTAGATATTTTATGTTTTTGATGTATGTACAAATTAAACTAATATATTGACAGAAAAATAATGTATATGTGTTCTTGACACTTGATGTTAAGCCTACATTTTGTCTATAGACTTCCTTTTGTGTAGACAATGTAAGGACAGTGCCTAGACCTAGTATATGTAACGTTTAGCATCTCGCACTATATTGATTTAGGTTTGATGTATATATTTTTAATGTATTGTCTCAGATGAAATATTTCTCTGATATGTATGAGATAAAGGAATGGTGTTAAAAGAAGTGATATTCTGGTCACCCAATTGCTGCGAATTTAAGATGGATTTTAACTGCTGCTATTCACCATGCACTTGTTTAACTCTTCTGTACTACAATTGTTTTCCACAGGAACATCATATCTTTTATAAAAATATGCTCAAAATATCATTAAGTATAGCCTTATCGTATTTATTATTGCTTAGCAGTAGGTCGAAATAGCCAGAAGGCCGTACAACATGTGCCAAGTGGAAGTTTTTGTACTGCAATTTTGTGGTTTTAATTTGTATGGGTTTTACTGATGCAGATTGTATTCCAGGATGATACTTGTCATTATATCTCACTTACAGTATTATTCTCATACCTGCAGAAAGTGGCTTATTTGGTATGCTGTTATTGGAAAGATTTGTAACGTAAGTCCATCCTCAATTTGGACCTCTCTGTGCTCAAACACTTATACCTCTAGCTAGATGTTAGTTGTATCGGACTAGATCATGCCTTCCCAGGTATAGTTGAACTCTGTTGCCAATTCCTGTACTTGCAAACAAATTTAGAGAAAGCAGTATTGCTACTCACCACCATAAATTTTCAGGTTTAGCAATAAGAAAGTTTCATGATTCATTTCATTATAATTAAAAAATACATTTGCGCCATTTTCTTTTTTCTAACGCAGAAAATTGTCATTTTATTCTTTCAAATGAGAGTGAAAGGGTGGCAAGCTTTTTACAAAAGTTCTTGCAGTATCTATATCAGTTTATCTCAACAAAATTAATTTCTTGATTTAAAAAAGGTGTGAAGCACCTATAATAAGCAGCAAAATTAATTTCTTTCCTTAATTTTTACCATGTTACCACATTAAAATCTTATACTAGATTTAGATAGTTTATCTTGCATCTTCACCAATCATTTAAAGTTTATTTTGCACTTTGATGTTTTTTGTGATTTTAGTGCTATATGATTTGAAATGTGTGTAACGTTTGTGGTGCTGCTCAGATTTGTAATCGATCTAGACATTCTTAAAAAAGTTATATGTAACCATTTTTTATCATCTTTCTGTACAAATATAAAGGTTGAAAGCATCTGTATAGGCTTATTATGTATGATGTATAAATGTACAAAAAAGAAAAGAGAGTGAAAAAAATCTTAAAATGTTATTTATTGTGTGTATGGTCATTAGGATGTACTATGTACATGTTTTCTGTACAATCTGGAATGGAAGAGAGAGATATACTCATGTATACCCTCCACCGACTTGATGCCAAACATATTGACAAAAAAAAATATTAAAAGTATAGGTTTAAAAAAAGTATGCAAAAAAAGTGTTAATATTTCCTTGCCATTGTTATGATAATTAAGCATATGTGTATATAGTTTTGTATCATTAAGCTTAGAATATAGCTATATATCGATGAAAAGGACAAAAGTCTTTAATATGGTAGAGGAACGCTCAGACCATTATAGCTTGATTTATCAGTAGCAGTGACTGCTATCTTGCATTACGAGATAGAATGTAAGACAAGGATAATTGGGTGAGCTTTTTGTATGGATCGTTTTGGTCTTTCTAAATAATTTATGCTAGGGCAGAATATTTCACCCTGCTCTTGTTTCAAGCACAACATAATGTTTGGTTTACGGCAAAGGAGAGAACCTCATTTTTTCATTAAAAACTCCTTGATTTACAGTATTCCTAGATCGTACAATGTCTTACCGAGATGTGCAGGCGGTGGACTCAGTTACTGTTGTACTTTCTTTCTTCTTTTAAGAATAAATTTTGTTGTCTTTGTTATGTTTTATTGCAATAGAAATATATATTTTTATATCGTGAGTGGAGATTTTCAGTTAGCACCATATCTAAGACCATTTTTATTTCTGCCCAGGCTGCTGGAATATTTTAAAAGCAGTTTTATACCATATTTCAAGGTTATTTAAGGTGGGGAAAAGAGTAAATTCCTTCTCTGAATGGTATGGTAATGTAATATATAAATTTTATTACAAATGAAAATGCTCTTGATTTAAAGGAAACATGGTTGCTCAACTAGAAAAGTAATTCTGATTGTGCAAATGTGTTTATTTTATGTACGTCATTGGTTTCTTAAAGCACAGAACTACATCTATCTGCCCTTTCTTGAAATGTTTTTTTTAAGGGTTTTATCAACTTGACCAAGATTCTGGTGTTTTCAATCAGATGGATAGATTTGCCAATGCTCAGTGTTTTAAGTTTCAACTCAAGAAATCTCTGTTTATATTGATTTAATTATTTATTTACAAGATAAGTAGGCTATGTGTATTCAAACTATTGGCCAATTTAGCCAATGTGATATATTGTATCATGAAAAGACTTTCTGTTTATCAGCTTTATATGGTAATGAGTAACTGTTTGTGTTAGAAATAGATGGTTTGTGTAGAATCATTTGTAATCCCAAGTATAGATTATATATTTTGTAGTACCAGCACTCTTCTGGGCTTGTCTTGTCCAGTATGATTTAATTTATGTGAAACGTTGAATGGGAAGTCCAAGAATTAAACACACTTTGATTTTACAAGGAGGAGCAGATGAAGCTCTAGAAGAGTATTAAATGTTTATACCAGTGTTTGAGGAACTTTGTTCTTCAAGAAATACTGAAACCAAACGAAGAGTTAACAAAGTTTACGATGGCATTTCTGAAGAATGTTTTCTTTTCAAATTTTTTTCTGTGAAGGTATGGCTTATGAGGTTACATACTCATCTGTCGCAACAAGATTTGTGTGTAATATTTATGCAGGAAAGTAAGTAGCAGGAATTGAAATATCCTGCATGAAATGTGTGTAGATGATTCTTGAGGAAATGCCTAGGGAGCTGTTGGGGCAGCTTTTGTGTGGTCATTTAAAGGAGACCAAAGCAAAATGACATTCATTGCATGCATAGATTGATCAGTCTATGCTTGTTAATTACCACGTACACAAGATCAATTCATTCAGTGATATTTCTTTAAATTCTTTTATGAATTAAGTTATGATATATTTACTCTTTCTTTCTCTGTATTTCAATCTTCTAACCATCATTTGAAAAATGTCATTCTAAAGAGAATTTTTGATGAAAAGCATCCTGATTAAAACCTCAACTTTGTGTTATATGAAAAATAATTTTAATGTCAAGAGCTTTTTGTTTGTATGATTGCAATCCATATTCATATTTTGCGCAAATTTAGGGTGAAGTGATTTTTTGTTTTTTGGAAACAGAGCGTTGAATGTGTGCCAAGAGAGAAAGGAGACTGCAAAATAATGAAGGGAGCCTGAGGAAGGGGAGCGATTAATGCATGAAAGAGGAAAAGATAGAGAGAGAGAGAGAGGTAGAGAGGATAGGCATATATGGCAATGATGGGGCTTCCTGGAGAGGACAAGGTACATTATGGATTTAATGAGAGAATTAAGTCTAGGGATCAGAATCACCTATAGTCTATAGACTTCAGAAAAAAAAAGGATGTAATTGATAACATTTTTACAGAAATATATTTAAATCATGTTACAATTTACATCAGAACATAGCACTGGCGT
>BQKZ01014177.1:0-11164 GCA_036244855.1 Temnopleurus reevesii | reverse complement strand
ACAGAGTTGAGAACATTGTACGAGCCGACTAAATTGAAAAATTATCCTATCGCATGGATATCAAAGGTTTTATCGATTTCCACAAATTATTGAAACAAGGAAATAAATCATGTGCGTAATGTGCTAGATGCATGTTGTAATCGCATTGGAAATGTATGAGTAGATCCACATTCGAACTTCATCGATGTTTGTTAGATGTTAATTAATTGCAATTGGATTCTATTAAATCACGTACAGATCTGACTTGATTTAAATGATTGTGACACTTAAGTTTTCAAGTGTATTGGCAATTTATCACAAAGTACCAATATGTTTTATTCTCCCTCTTTTTTTCCTGTTAGGCATATTTCATCAAGAAATTACAATTTCAAAACTTCTCTTCTACATAACAGCAGTAATAATGGATGTGTATTAAAAAGACATCATTAACATGTGTGAATATAAAAGATTGACCAACGTTGAAAATGTGAGCTGAACTAACTCAGCTCTCGTCCTTTTATTTTATCACAAAAAGTTAATCAGAAAAAATTACTTAAAATCACCTATTAGAACTTCTTTTCTTTTGAGAATTATTTCTCGTAGTCAGTCATTTGGTTTTGATAAAAGTTAGCGAAGATTAAACAAGAACTTAGGGTAAAACGGTATCGACAAAAGTATTGACAAGCTGATGATACTTTTAAGCTAAGATCATTGTTGAATACTGAAATTGAAGTATATGGAAAATATGACAATTTCTTATCTAAATTGCGTCTAAACGCTAATAAATTAAACAAACATCGTGAAATATTATTTGACTTCCATCACAAAGAATTCAACATTTGAGATATATTAATCTTTATATTTGTTGTCAGTCATATTTATTTCTATTCAACAAATAATTATCGTCAACATAATTTGATGTCGTCTGTCGTTTGTGTGCTGTAACTTGCATATTTATCAAACAGCCACAAAGATTTTTTTTTTAATTTTTCATAATGTTTACATCTGTGTTTGTTTGTTTCGCTTTCAGATATAGTAAAGTTATTATTGGATCATAATATTCAACTTGGTGATAGTTTACTACGTGCAGTGGACGCTCAGTTTACACAAGGAGTGCGGCTTATTTGTGATCATATAAAGAAGAAAAATATTCCAGTGAGTACAAAATTATTTCCTTTTTAACTAAGTGACAGTAGCCAAAGTGTGTGCTATTTAAAGAAAACAGAATAAATAGTCCAAAACAATAATTTAAAGTACATTGAAGTGCGTGTTAATATAGTGTAATTTAACTTTTAAACAATACTGTGTACTCTTGCCTGTCACTTAGTTTTGAAACAAACGAATTGTGAAATATTTATGGTGGTGATCATGATGAAGATGATGATGATGGTCGTGGTGGTGGTGTTGATGATGATGATGTGATAATGACGATGAAGATTACCGTGACTGATGATGATGATGATCTTGATGATGATGATGATGATGATGATGATGATGATGATGATGATGATGATTCAATTTAATTCAATCTATTTCTTTTCGATTCTTTTTCGAAAACTAAAACACACACAAAGTCATGAAGAAATGGTGCACGAGGATGATGACGATGATGATGATAATGATGATGACGACGACGACGATGATGATGATGCTAATGTTTATGATTATGGTGTTGGTGGTGGTGGTTGTAGTGGTTCAATTGTTATGATGAAGATTAGGTTGGGATGGTTTTGGAGGAGGAAAAGAAATGATATGAAGTTTTTATGATAATATCAATTGACAAAGATTAATTCGATGGTGATAATCAATATATTAATGGCAAAGATGCTTATGATTAAAAAACACTCATATTGCTTAAATCACGCCATAAATCTACTCCTCCCTTTTATTCCCAGGAAGCGCTAAACTGCAAAGCGCTGAACGGCGATTTTCACCCCGACGTCTCACCGTTAGTCCTCGCCGCTCAGCACAACCACTTTGACGTCATCAAGATCCTCCTGGAGGCTGGAGCCAGGATCAAGGATCCCCGGGAGTATGTAGACCAGGACGAGGTCCATACCCTTGAGAACTCTGTCGGGATGTTGAACCTCTACAAGGCCCTGGCGAGCCAGTCGTATATATCGCTGACGTCATCGGATCCGTTTAATACGACCTTCGAGCTATGCGCCAAGCTGCGGAAGCTGATGAGGACCAAATACGAGTTCTGTGATCAGTTCCAGGAGCTTGCGGATCAGTGTGAGCAGTTCGCCGCAGATCTCCTTGATCAGGTGAGTTGATGATTCTTTGGTCCTGTAACATAAACAAAAATGCATTTAAACTTACGATAGATATTCATCCTAAGTCTATGAGAAAAAGGAATACAGATATATAATTGATTTTCAATTAATCGTATCTATTTTATGCAACAGCCTCCTGATATTTTTTATCTCTTGGTGTGTGATAAAGTTGGTGGTGGTGAAGATGGTGGTGGTGATGATGTTGGTGGTGGTGGTGATGATGTTGGTGGTGGTGGTGATGATGGCGATGGTGGTATTGGTGGTAGTGATGATGTTGTGGCGATGGTGGTGATGTTATGATGCTGATGATGGTGGAGTTGATGGTGGTCATGATGCTTATGGTGGTGGTGATGGTGTTGGGGCTAGTGATTCCCATGATGGCGGTTATCATGGGTGTGGTTGTGTCATTGTTGGTGGTTATCGTGAAGGTGATGGGATTTGTTTTGTTGTCCTTACATCATATTGGAAGCCAATAAGGAGCATGACTTTGACATTTAAGGATTTATACTCCTCCATTTAATATTCAAATTTGAAAGTACCCTGAGAAATGAATCGCAACTTCTATTATCACTTTCGTAGCATATTTATCTGGACAATTGCCATCTGTCTTCCATTAACTATTATTAGGAACATGAGGTGGGAAAGATGGTTCTTACTCTTATCAAATTAGTAAAATATTCCGTCTTCCTATGAATAGAAAAAATGGTGCACAAAAGTAAAATTTTCTTTCATACCTTTCTAAATGAAGTTCTCAATTAATTAGCTTTAACACATTAATAACACCACCATTAATCACGTTTTAAAATATTTCCAGCAAATTTCCAAAAAGAGACGAAAATTAAACCAAAATGTTCAAGTAATAACAGTACGATGTGTGAGTGGTGACGTCAAGTGGAGTCACGTGACCTATTCGTGTTTTGTTTTTGTCAATTTGCCTTTGCGTTGCCATCTTGTAGAAGCAGACGGCTGGTGGTGTATTGTGACGTCATCTATGTACTCTCGACTATGTGATGAAGTTGTCAGAGCGAGCCAGCCGTTTCCGCGAATGTGTCTATTTACGTTGGCACGCGTTTCAATCCTAACGGGTGGCGGCTAAAAATAGTTTATTAGTTTTACTTATTCGAGCTCAGATGTTCTGAGGATCAGTTTGATTTGCAGATGTGAAATAAATTCGGTTGTATCCGGGTTTTATATCAATGTATTGATTCGAGACAGTGATAAAAAATGTGTTCATAAATCTTGTTCATGTGATTTGCTTAATTCTCGAAAAGCATAATAGGCCTAGTGTTTTGTCTAGACCGTA
Organism: Temnopleurus reevesii; assembly: GCA_036244855.1. NCBI lineage: Eukaryota > Metazoa > Echinodermata > Echinoidea > Temnopleuroida > Temnopleuridae > Temnopleurus > Temnopleurus reevesii. The sequence continues at coordinate 7,606 of BQKZ01014177.1, read as the reverse complement.
AAACAAAATCAATTACAATATAAACATAAATATTATATGAATAAGAATTGAAAATTTTATAAAAATGTTTGTAGGAGATCTAGAATTGGTAATGATAGAAAGATATAGGGGAAAATCAAATTTAAGTTCTGATCTCCTAAATATACCAAGTTATTCTTCAAGGGATTGAATGATAAAAGAAATTGTAAATTAGTCACAGAAAGGAAAAATTAGTTAACAAATTTTTAAAAAGATGTTATTTGCTCCGTTCGCCACACAATAGTGCCATACAAAAATTTGTTTTATTTTGATATGTTTTGCATTGAAGCTTTCTTGTGTAGATAGACAATTTGATGAACTATATACAATACTGAATTGCATTTCATTGTTATCTGAGTATTAAAACTTTACAGGCAGTTTTACCAGGACTTGTGGTTATCTCTAATTTTGATTTTTCTCCCAATACAGGTACGAGATTCAGGGGAGCAAGCATACATCTTGAATCATGATTCCTACGGGTGGAGTAACCCTAATGCAAGCCTTGCTACCGAGCAACCTAACAGAGTCAAAGCTGCTATTCACTTTGAACAGAGAAAGGTGAGTTGACCAAAATATTACAGTGACACTTCGAATCTGACATATTCTGAGACTGTGAGTAGAAGAAGGAAAAAATGGACATCTCTTTTGAATGCAATATGCATCTAGCTGTTGTGAATGTTTAAATGAAAGTTGTGCACCTTGTCCAATCTCTCTGTCCCTTCTGCTCACATCGCAGTTCTGAACTCGAAGGTTTTCGTCAAACAAAGCATTAATGTCACAGGCCATTGTTTGAGAACAAGCGCTTGTCCACCAACTTACCTTGACTTCGTAACAATGCATATTCTATCAATCTCTATTGGGTACATTTTTATCATTCTCACTCATTTCCAGGCTAATATTTTTGGCTCGGGTGACGCTATATTGAGCATGCAAACAATCGAAAAAGAATGAAACAAATTAAAAAAAATATATTACAATGAAAACCATGTCAAAAAGGACTTCAAGTGGAGTGAACGTAGACGTGCTTTTTTTTTAACCGTAATCCAGCTTTTCTTTTGTCTGCTTGGGGATGTGATAATTATGTCACGTTTGTGGTGGGCTCATCCTATCAGTATGATTTAACTTCAAGCACCACAGCCTTAAAATGATTCAGGGTCCAAATTTTAATTCATAATCGTTTTTTTTTCTATCTTTTGAGTTTTTTTTTTTCTTGGACAACATCGGGGCTTCATTTCTCTAACCCGAATGAGTATATCAATCTCCATTCTATTTCATTTAGGCGTTTATTAACTTTTTTATCTATATTATATTTTTCACTTCTTTGTTTGATTGCTTGTTTCATCTCACAGTTCGTAGCCCACCCTCACTGTCAGCATCGGCTCATCGAACGATGGTACGCCGGCCTACCGGGCTGGCGCGACATGAGCTCGGCAAAGTCCGGCTTCCTAGTTTTCCTCATGGGTCTCGGGTTCCCTCTCCTCTCCATAGCCTACATCATCTACCCCCGGGGCCGGTATCGGGACTTCCTCTCCATCCCTTACGTCAAATTCGTCTGCCATACCTCGTCGATGATCTACTTCCTCCTGTTGTTGCTATACCAGACAATGGCGGAGAACCAAGTCAGGGAAGAGATTAGCACGATATCAGAAGGCAACGGTACGATGACGGCGACGAAGACGTACGATTCGAGGTCGGACCCGCCGACGATTACCATGCTTCTTATAGTGGCGTGGGTAGCAGGTGAGTGATGCGTCGTTTTTTCATGCGTCAGATGATGATGATGGTTGCGTCAGTGTTTGACACTGTAGAGTTTAATTTTGTGTGCAGTCTGTGGTTGAGAAGTGTTTGATGCGGTTCTTTGTAATGTTTGTCGCAATGACCGAGAGATGTGTGACGCAAGAATAGGTGTGATTGGCGCTTTGATTGAGGGGTGTTTGGCGCAATAAGTGTGGGTTAATTGATGCAATGGTTGAGAGAGCATTCAGACAATGGTTGAAAGCAATTGACGCAATATACAATGTATGATGGACGCAATGAGTAGATCAGTGACAGGGGATATTGGCCCAAAGTTTGATTCCCATTATTTATCACAAGATCCATTATGTCTAACGCAATGTTTATTTTTCAATTTCAAAGAAATAGGTATCAAACTTCAAAAATGCATTAGCAATATTGTGCCAATGGGCTTGTTATGACAAATTTCGTATAATTTAGCATTTATCCAATTGGGTCCATTTTATGTTACAGTGATCGACTGGTGATGAAAAAGTTCCAATTTGAGTAGCATGTTTGTTATTTTTTTTTGTTATTTGAAGAAGATATTTTAGCTCTCCCACCACCATCTCTCTCTCTCCCTCTCCCTCCCTATTTCTTGCCCTCTCTCTCTCTCTCTCTCTCTTTCTTTCTCTCGTTCTATCTATCTATACTTAATCTATCGATCAATATATCTGTCTATGAAGCTTTCTTTCTTTTTCTTGTTCTATTTTTTTGCTCATAATATTGTAAAGATTATGGATAAAAAAAATTATTGACCTAAACTGCGAAATTATGTCACTATTCTTGACTGTCCCTCATCTGTGCATCACTAAAGTGGGCAATTGATGCGGGATCGATGAAAGTTTGCGTTTGATGAGGGTGATGATGAAGATGATGAGTGTGTATGATGAGGGCGAATGCCAGGGGAATGCCTCGCGACGCAGGTGTGTGGATCGACTGCCGTCAAAACCGACACGGTTCGAAGTGTCGCGCTTGCCTGCGAGATCGGACCCCGTTTAGACGGAGAAATTTATGTCGTTCTCTATGAAAGTCTGGGGTTTATTGGTAGTAAGAAATAGTCAAACCTGCACGTAGGTATTTGCCCAACGTGCGCTCAGACCAAACCCCTTTCGTTTTAAAACAAAATGTCCAGTTGCACAGAGTTTTGTGATCATTGGCTCCTGATAAAATATTCAATGAAGTGTTAGACCTGCCTTCGCAAAATGTGACCCCTACGCGAAATGTGACACGGACAAAATAATTTTCACTTCTACAGAGTTTTATATTCATTGGCCCGTATTCCGATAGCGAGGTTTAACTTAACCCAGGTCTAAGTCATTGTTCTTTAGACCCTTGGTTCAACTTTTGAATAGCCCGGGTCTAAATAACAATGAGTTAGTCCAGGGTTAAGTTAAACCTCGCTATCGGAATACGGGCCGTTGGGTACTAATGTGACCCTTTCCACCCCCCCCCCCCCCCCCATCTATTTCTTTCTGTTTTTGGTCTATTTCATTAATTAATTTGATTTTTATTCAAATTTATAGAAAGTAATTAAAACCTATTTTTCTTGGTCCTGGTTCTGAAAAAAGAAGAAAAGTTTTTTTTAAGAGTTAAAGCCTTTTTATTTTCTATTTTGTTGTTGTTGTTGTGCAGCATTTTTCTTTTTATTTTAGCTTTATTTTTATTTCATTATTATTACTATCATTATCATTTGCTTGTCAATCCCTTTGAGGGGTACAATCTCCCTTTCCCTCAGTAGCATCTCCTGGATCCGCCCGTAAACTATTAAAAAACGACTGGGCACTGAGCCAAAACGATTCACATTCACTTGCACATTCTCCCCCTCCATTGCAGGGCAGGGGAGATATCGTGATGAATTATTTTCCAAATCACTTCGCGTGTTTGATTAAACCATTTCGATGTAGATCACAGCCCTGCCTTCGTCGCGGGGAAGGTAATTGATCATGCTGTAGCTATGGTGCCACTATGGTGCACTGGTGTGTACCGGGAGATGAAAGGGACCTTCCCCCCCCCCCTGGAAGTTGGAGGCACAGATAAAAACATTCACCCTTTTGTTCTGTCCGATCAAAAAGAAGTTGTGGCCCTGTCTCCTTGTTAAGCCATCGGCGCCTCCCCCCCCCCCTCCCCATGCACAGGCCATTTTTATACAGATCACAAATTCGTTCACCCATCAAGCNCCCCCACAGGCCCCCCCCCCCCCCCATTCATTGACAGAGACTGGATCCGGTCCTGTGTTCTCTACGACCGCTGCATCAGTGATACTTTCTTTTAATAGGAAAGAAATTGTTTCACATACATGTAGGAAAGGTTGCACAATTATCCTATAGTGTTTATCATATTTAGGTTCAGATTTTTTTTTTATTCATTCAAGTTTTCTTGAATAAAAAAAACGTGTTTGATTAAACCATTTCGATGTAGATCACAGACCTGCCTTCGTCGCGGGGAAGGTAATTGATCATGCTGTAGCTATGCTAGCCGGGCTGGCTGGGGATAGATGATCCACCAACACGGTCGCTAGGGTGCATTGGAGGGTACAGGGGGCAAGGGAACCCCCCCCCCCCCCCCGTAAGATGGAAGCATAACGGAGGGCATGACCCTTCACTTCTCCCCCGATCAGAATATTTTCTTTCTTTCTTTGAGTGGTGCCTCTCATTTTTCATGTGAAGCCATCGGTGGTTCCCCCAACAGACCCCTCTGTTATAGAGGTAATTATTTTACCCTTCAAGCCATCCCCCCCCCCCCCATTGCCACAGACCCCTCTGTTATAGAGGTAATTATTTTACCCTTCAAGCCATCGCCCCCCCCCCCCTCCCCATTGCCAAAGACTGGATCCGCCCCTGTATTAAGACTCCGACATCACCGTTACCTTCATTTACTAGGAAAGAAATTACTTCACAATCATTTAGGAAAGGTTGCAAAATAATCCCATACTGTTTTTCATATAGTTTCAGATTCGTTTTATTTCATTAATAAACTTGAAACAATAGCAATGCAACAATATCTAATGAATGTACCCTATACAAATATTTCATAATGGTATTGATATTTCTTATTAATTTCGTAAGTGAATGATCAATTCAGAGTAAAATTAGATAGCAACAGTATGATAAAATTGAATGTGATGGTTATAAAGTAAACCCATAACCAAAATTATAATTTTGGTAGAATTGAAAATGTATTCCATTGAATTAAGCATGTGTTTTCTCTAAAAGCTCAAATGAAAGCCATTAAAACCACATTATTAATTTTAGAGGCAATTTCAAAATTTTCATTTAAAAGTCACTTGTTTTTGCATGTTTTTCTCAATTTTTATGTGGATAACATTTCTTCTTTCTATCTTGAGGTTTGGTACAATGAAAATCCATTTTATTCTATACAATAGCAATTTGTCCTTTTCTATTTTTATAGCCCTAGTTCCGTTGTAAAAAGAATATCATGGGCTCCGTTTGTGAGGTTGAAATTGAGAGGTTGAATCCTGCCTTGTAACCCACCTATTTAACTGCGATTTCAGTTCGAGCGACCTTTTCCTGCCAAAATGAGAAAATAATTACTCTTTTTCTTATGACCGCTGTGGCAATGACCTATATTGTATTGTACTTTATTTCCAATCAATAGAAATACATATAACATATAACATACTACAAAATCCGAATTCATGAGACAAATTTACATGTGTAAACAAATAATTTGCACTTGGTAAGATGGGCTGGATTGCCCTTTCAGAAGAATTCAAACAAATACTTTTGTTCTTCTAAGGGGTCCAGATACAAAATAAATAATTATGGTATTCTGAAAACATGAAAAACTGCATGGTGAATGTAACACTTGACACTTGTTTCAACCACGGCTTGTTTGAAATTAAATACCCACACAATGATAATTTATATTTACTTACTGATGAATGATGGTTAAAACATTTTATTCTTAATTAGGATCCAAATCTGCATGTTGTGTTTTTGATAGCTTTAAAACTCTTTTGCATCACTTAAAATCGACGCCAATATCATATATATAAATAAATGTATGATACAAAAATATACCGTGACATGCATGCTCATCAACGGTTTTTGTTGCCGGCATGACAATTCTAAAGCTACATAAAACATAAAATTCGTTAAATTTTCCTATGTTTCATCGCTCTTGAATCTATTTCCATTGGGGAGGAAATGGAAATGTTTCATCTTCTTATCTGTTCCATTTTCTTCTTTTTACTTGATACATTTCTATTCATCTTCAATTAAAAAGTGTTGTAATATCTTTTGGAAAAACGAGACTAAATATTAACAGTTCAAAAACAAAATGATGAATGATAATAATAATACTTTGTAAACCCTTAAGCACGAGTTTCAGTAACCATTCCACAAATAATTCAACAAAAAATTGGGAGAAATCAACCATCGAACGGAAGGTGTCGAAAACACAATGGCGCGCAGCGCTCTCGATCACCAGAAAATTAACCCAGTCTGTCACGTGACCCAAAATTGCTGCGCCATCTGACAGTGGAGCTGAAAAATAAAACGACTTGAATTTGAATTTGAATCTGGTAAAAAAAATAGTAATACAATTATATCTCGACAAAGCTTTGTAAAAGATTCAAATTGTGCATTTGCTATCATAATATGTTTGTTACGGTTTTTATTTCAGTTGTTGGAGTATTTCATTTTCATCATTGGGTTTTTTCTGCTCTTTTGCTTGAAACTTTTTAAAAAGAATGATAAAAATGTTTGTGATATATTTTTGGAAAACCTGTCTAACTATTATCTATGATAAGAAATGATTAAAATCATAATACATTTGTTAACAAAATACCGAGTGTATACCAAACACTGTCTGTCTCCTTGGCAAACCCCTAAAATTTGAATTTTCAGTAATCATTCCATAAATAATTTCAACAAAAATTTTGAGAAACCAGCCATGCAACGGAAGGTGTCGAAAACGCAATGGCGCGCAAATGGAGGCGCCCTCGATCAACCAAAAATTAACCCAGTCTGTCACGTGACCCAAATATTGCGCTAATCTATCTGTCAGTGGAGCTGAAAATAAAATGATTTGAATTTGAATTTGAATCTGGTAAAAAAAAAATAATACAATTTTACCTCGACATACTAAGCAATCAGCCTTAATTTGCTGCTATGGCATTTCAAAGCTTTGTAAAAGATTCAAATTGTGCATTTGCTATCATAATATTTTTGTTACGGTTTTTGTTTTAGTTCTTGGAGTATTTCTTCTCTTTTGCTAGAAACTGTTTGAAAAAAAATATATAAAAATGTTTGTGATATATTTTTGGAAAACCTGTCTAATTATCATTTATGACAAAGAAATGATAATAACATAAACACAATATAAACTATTTCCGAAAAGTTAAAATAGAACGCAGACAATAGATCCGTACACGTTGTATTCAACTGTACGGACACAACAATGACAAGCCGGTACCAAATTCAATAGCATTACACAGGAGCATTGAAATTGCGTTCGACTTAACTTTTCGAAAATACTTTATATCGTGTTAATGCATTTGTTAACAAAATACCGAGTGTATACCAAACGCTGTCTGAATCCTTGGCAAACCCCTAAAATTTGAATTTTCACTAATCATTCCACAAATAATTTCAACCAAAATTGTGAGAAATCAGCCATCGGACGGAAGGTGTCGAAAACGCAATGGCGCGAAAAGAGAGGCGCCCTCGATCACCAGAAATTAACCCAGTCAGTCACGTGACCCAAATGCTGCACCAATCCATCTGACAGTGGAGGCGATTTCCGCCCGTTGTCGCCGAGTTAACACGGCAATGCGTGCTTCTCTTCTCCT
>BQKZ01014172.1:0-10526 GCA_036244855.1 Temnopleurus reevesii | reverse complement strand
AAAAAAGCAAAACAAAAATGCAAAAAAGAGAAATTAATGTAACATACATAGGCAAAACATATTTTCATAGATGTATTAGTGCTTGTATCATTCTCTTCTTTATCATGTTTAGGCATTTTCGTTGATTTTTCATGAATGTGTATGCAATGAAATATGTTAAGAACGTTTTTAAATAGCACAATTTTGATGTATAAAAATGACTCGAAGGGAAGTTTACCTCTTTAATGTACATTGTGTGCACTTTAGGGTAACCATATTATTAGCATCATAATAATCATTAATAGTGATAATAAAACCCGATTACTGTCACCATTTTGATTAATTATTCTTTTAATTATTGTTATCATTTCATTTTAAAATTACGTGTAAAAATGGTATGTCTGGTTTTAACAGTTTATCTTTTGAAATGTGCATTCTGCAATATGAAATTGAATGTGGGCTCACTCATATGCATTGAGAATACTGTTAATTCAAGTGCAGTAACCAAAGTACTCTTCGCACGAAGTCCCAAAAAACAAACACACTCCGTGTACATGGCAAGATTAAGTATCAGTATAAGATCATAAGGTCATTATAAATTTATGATAACACAGTTATATACAAGTTAGCATTATAATGCACATACACCAATCACAGTTGGCCAAATTGGTTCATCAACGGTTTCTTTAATCTATTAGTCATATAATGCATTTATCGGTTTAATATCAATTTTTGTTTACTTGATACGCTTTTTATCAGTTTTTATTTGTAGTGATATTTTCTCTTTATCTTCGACATAGTATGCTGTAAATATTGCTTTATAAAGTAGATCATAATTTGTTTCCCAAATGTAAAAATTTAATGTGCAAAAGGCAAATGACACCTTAATAAACTTACTAAAACGATACTACTTTTTGACTTACAAAAATTAATATCAATGTCAGTAGTACATTACCAAAAATTAAGATAAAGGAATGTGTTTAATATATGTTCAGATTTGTTGTTCACAACGTATACCGTATATACTAATCACAATGAGTAGATGTTTAATATTTAACGATATGATGTTGTTTTATTGTTCAATTCTTTACGCAAATCCCGATTCAAATGCAAATTAGTCTCGTCGTGTAGCATGGGACAATGGCGTTTATTGGATGATCAAGTTTGAAATAAGGGTTTAAATTTGAGCTAGCCATGCCTGGTAACGAATATGTTATGCTCTATAACATGTATACGCCTACTGCTGATGAACGTATTGCACAGAACTGATCACACGTTCAAAACAAAATTGGTGAGATTTTTAACAAGAACAAGAACGCTTGCAATGTGTTCAATAAGGTGTTTCAATATACAAAATGTATCTGGTCAGTAAAAGTTCTTATATAGTTTTGGTAAAAGTAAATACTTTTGTGCCGAAATTTTATCTTCAAATCCAAACAAAAAAACACAGAATATTGTGTGAAATATCAATGAGTTGTGGTGACGCTAAAATCGAAAATGTGTAAAAACATTTGTAATTTGTTGATAAATTGGATGAAAATTCTAGAATCTATTCTTGAATACGTTTTGTATTAATATTTTGTTATATATGGGATATAAACATGCATGTGCCTGATAACAAACAAAATATAGATATTACCAAGACAGGATGCTAAATATGATTTGACGGTCAAATTCAAATTTTCAAAAAGAATCAGCTCATGATATAAATAACGCTATAACGCTATAAAAATCCCGTAAAATTCACATTTCTTAGTCTTTACCAAAACTGTATTTGGGCTTTTAGTATTGAGAAGATTTACTCCAAGATCCTTTTCATGATGAAGATTTTGTAGTCCCACACGTAGCAAATTGTATATTGGCCACATACATGTATGAGTATGAAGTCTTAGATTTGCACGGAATGGTCTAGACACTTGATTCTCGAGACAATATTTATTGCCATATGGAACACATTGGCGTTTTAAAGCAGTTACTTTACCAATTAACTGCTGGAAGCGGTTGGTTTCTGTACAAAGACTATGGGCTATAAAGCAAAATTATTACAGGATTAATTAGGTTCAATGTGTTTATGTGCGTAAGTAGGGATATTGGACTGATTTGGTTATCATTATTGTAGGGTGACAAACATTACTCAAACTTTTAATCTGAATAGGTGAGATGAATTTGATTCATTGTTTATTATAATGCAAGCTCTTTTACCGTCCAATTAAATGTAATAAATACTATCAAAATAAATATATAAATTATAATGCAATGGGGTTAAGTTGTTTACAAGATGGCATAATACGTCTTCAATTTAACCGGTACAAATAATCACGAAATCTTTTTTTTTATTTTTGTTTAAGAATTTATTGGTCAAACATACCATCACATGAACAAACAAAATACAATAACCTGATATCATATTATGAATAACTTTTTTGCATGTATAAAACAACAGTAAATTAAAGAGATGTAAAATACTATAACACGAAAACAATAGAATTAACAAAAAATAAAGAAAGTGGCAAGAAGAATTTTTTTTTATAACCTAAAATTTAAGGACCCATCCAAGCAAATGGGAAACTGTCCTACTTGGCAAGATGCGTCCCCAAATTATTCCTTTCATATGCAATTTTATAGTCATTGTCTCTGATAGTTTTTAATATTGAATTTATATCATTAACAGACGGAAGTTGACCACGCTTTCTTCCAATATTTATTTCCCTTTTTACTGCCAATATGACAAAATTCAAACATTTCGTATCATTTGTCGAAACATCTATTCCCAAAAAGAATTTCGTGTAAATCACAAGAGTTAATTCTCTACATTACAAAGTGTTAACTTACTTCTTGCTTTTTCAAGAACTTGTCAAATTATGCATCCTGTAAATCTATACCCAACATTTTTTTTTTGAAATTTTACTTTTTATTTGAATAAAGACAACTTTGATTATCACAATCTTTTGGAGGTTGAAAGCCTGATTTGTTGTAGAAAAAATAACATAGGAAGTATTTCATGTATTGGTGTTGACAATCATGTAGAATAAAAGGTGCTTGTATTTATACACGGGTAGTTTAAACAAGTAAATCGGTTATTATCATTGTCGGGTGAGAAACATTACGCGAACTTTGAATATGAATAGATGAGATGAATTTGATTTATTGTTTATTCCAGTACAAGTTCTTTTGCCGTCAAACTAAAAGTAATGAATATTTAAAAAAAACTTATATAAATTATATGCAAATGGGGTTGTTTACAAAATAGCACAACACGTTTTTAATTTAAAGAGTAAAACTAATCATAAAATCCTGCTTTTTCAAGAGCTTGTGAAATCATGATTACTTTAGTCCTATACCCAGCATTTTTTTTTTTTTTTTTTAGAAATTGTACTTTTTATTTGAATAAAGACAAATTAAATTGTCACAATTTTTGGAGGTTAAAAGTCTGATATGTTGTCCAAAATGATATAGCAAATACTTCATGTGAAATTAAGCTTCTTGTGTTAAAAATATGAAAATCTAATACCTAGAGTTTTATAAATCAATTCGGCTATTATAATTGCAGGCTGATAAACAATAGGCGATATTTGACTAAGAATGAATGAAATGAATTTAGTTTATTGATTATTGCAATACAACTTTACTTATCGTCAAACTTATAAGTAGTAAAAAAATTAATGGCTAAGTTGTTAACAAGATCTAAAGTTTAAATGTAAATGATTACAGGTCGTATAAGCTGTTTTACAAGAAGGGATACCATGGATACCGTTGCGGTAAAATGAAATGTAAACATTGATGTGCGCTCAATTCATTTGAGCAATGTCTCCCTCAATAGACCACTTTCGTCATGTATGAAAATTCATTCAGGTTTGCCTCTAGACGAAGTATGTATTCAGTTGCCAAAAAGAGAATGAGAGCATCGATTTGAAATTGTCGGTGAAATGCTTACTTTAGCGTTAAATTGCCCATTAGTCAGAATACAATTTGCATACATTAGCGTTGCTAAGTTGGACAAACATCGGAGCTTGAGCAACCTAGCAACAACCACTTCATGTTATCCAAATTCCTTCCTTTGAAACACGATTATTCTATATCAGGTGAACAAATTTTTAATCATTGTGCATTTGACAAAGAAGCGTGCATACAATTTGATTACATTACGAAAGTGGTATATTGAGAGAACCCTCTTTTTTAGAAACTGGTATTCAATCGAGCTACAGCGGAAAGTCCATGGCATCCATCAAAGGTCGGTGTGGTTGACAAATAATGCAAATAAATTCAAATCCAGACACTTTATGCATCATTTCTGACATAAGACATATATAAACCACAATTAAAGCATTGATCACTATCACACACATTTACTGCTTTTCGGGGGGGGGGGGGTCTCCTTTGCTCAAATTGCTTCAAATGTTTCAGTAGATGCCACTATGTCATTCCGTTTATAATGCATGAGGACAGAAAATAATAGTTCAATCATCAAAAAAAGTCAGACCCAATGGTTGTCATGAGAGCGACCGTTATAGCATACGATTTCTGAAATACAGGTTACGAAATTGTTTTAGTTTAATAAATACTCAACTTCTAGATTCTTAATGCTACATAAATGGTTGATGTTGTACAGAACTAAGCTGTGAAAATATTAGGCTTCAAAATCAACATTTAGTGGTGAAAAAATCTAAAGTTAACACATGATCTACAGAAGCGCACTATGCAGGAATAAAGCCTCCTTAAAGGGGAACTTCACCCAGACATCGATGTGCGCTCAGTGGATGAAGAAAAATACAATGGTCAATCTGTGAAAATTTGAGTAAAATCCGACTATTCATTAAAAAGTTATGAATTTTCAAAGTTTTGATTTAAACCCATCATGGGCTCCTTAAATTTGCCACATACAGGCACAAAATGGCTGCCAACATGAAGAACTCTTCATTCACCTCGTACATAGAATTTCACATTTTCTTCTTTTTCGAGAAAAGTAGACCATAAACCAACACAATTCATTCCGAAATGCATTCAGAATCAAAATGTCCATATCATACTTGAAGAGAAGTAAAATTGTGTCTTCTTATATAGAAAAAAAAAAAGAAAATGTGAAATTCTATGTACAAAGTAAATAGAGAGTTCGCCATAATGGATGTTGGCAGCCATTTTGTGCCTGTACGTTGCCAATTTGAGGAGCCCATGAGGGGTTTAAATCAAAACTTTGAAAATTCATAACTTTTGAATGGATTCTTAGGCCCGTATTCTGATGTCAGGTTTAACTTAAATGTATAGATTCGTAATGACCGGGATGCAGAAAGTGATGTAAAACGAGCTGATGTATTCACAAGTTGCTCTACATGCCTACATATATCTGTGTAGGATATTAGGAGTACATTTGTGCTCGTATTTTGTGTATCCTATGCCAAACACGTCATTCAGCCATTATTTATACGGTGTACTAAGTGCTTTTGCACGGTGGAGCGTCGGCCTGAAATGAACGGTGCGGTCGGTGGTATTGTCTGCGGTGTGTAAGTTCGCGTTCATTTTGTACGTGAAGCATGTTGTGCTTGGGAGATACGACCGCAGCATGATTTTTTATCTTGCGATAATTAAGCCATTTCTAGGTCGATTTCATTCAAACAAACTATGAACATGCTCTAATTTACTATTGAAAAACTGCATTATGGTAATAATTTTACTGCAGCTCGCAAACTAGTTAAATATCTGAAGCGCCCTCCTCCCAAAACTGGTCTATTGCTTTAAACTAGAGTTTGAATCTGTGGTTTGAGTATGGTAAGCCAAAAGAGGCTTGAATCTATAACAGTCAGTATTTAATTTACCAGGAAATTTGGCACTCATAGTATTAAAAACTGTCTTGGAATAAAAACTTAAATAATTTTCTACAATATTAGAGCATGGGAAAAGAGAGCAGTTTACATAAGAATTATACAGTTTAAAGAAAGTGTTGGCACATTGGGCTACCCATACTTAAACCACATATTCAAACTCTAGTTTAAGTTAAACCTGACATCAGAATACGGGCCTTAGATTTTGCTCAAATTTTCACAGTTTGATTATTGTATTTTTCTTCATCCACTGAGCGCACAGCAATGTCCGGGCGAAGTTCCCCTTTGATATACTTGATTCAATTTTCATATCTTGATAGTGCCTGTATAATTTCCTTCTTTTGCATACGTTGTTGTTGTTTTTTATCAATCTAAATGTTATAACATAGGTTGAACAGCTTGATTTCATATTATCAAAATAACATTTGGTCCATAATTTTGTCGAATTAATAAGTTGTCTGACTCTAATCCGTTTTTATGTAATGTCTATTTCGCGCACCAATTATTCAAAATGTCGGCCTCGTAAGCTGTCGGACTCATGGGCTGTCGGACTCGTCGGTAGTACCCGTTTGTACACAGCAGCTATTTCACTGAACTTTTCGTTGCAGACAAATTAAGCGAGATATAACGACCTTTCAAGACGTTTATTATTACTGTATTGAAATACAACTAGATATGTGGTGCTGTCTAATCATTACCCTTTTCTTTGAAAGCGTCCCGAATTTTAAATATTGGGTTTTTTTTTCAATTTTGTTCTGGCTTAGTAGAGAACAGCACAAAAAAATCCTTAAAATGCAAATGCCTATTTTGACAACACTGGAGCATATTGAGGCAAGCGTTCGCTTCTGTGGGAATTCTTTGATGTACAATATTTTTTGGGAATTCTCTTCACCTTGCTTTGATAGTTTCATGTAAATAACAAAACAGAAATGTGTTGATCGACGCAGGGAATTTCAAATTACGTGTTTTGCATTTCAACTGTCCTGCAATGCTTCACATATTTTATTTATGTATTATGTAGTTCTGAAGTATGCAAGATTAATTTCATTCCAAGAGCTTTTATAAATCCCCATAAGTGATTTACAAGCTTGTCGTAAGTCAAAGTAGGCATAATCTGTATTTTAAAATTTAATTATTAAGGGCGCTCTTTAATAAGCCAACAAGAAAATTGCAAGAAAACTTATAAGACATAGGCATATGTCATATAAAACATAATTTGGTGCTCTTTTAGAGGAAAAGGGAAATAATCAGAAAACTGCAGTACAGAAAATTCCCCTGGTCGTATTGATTTGCGATTGCTGTCTAATTTCAGGATATAAGAATTACGAAGATATCTCGTATGGTATTCTGCATTATCGTTTTAACGTTCCTTTTCCTCCATATTCTATCCTATTTCTAAACTTCCGAATTGCATGCTAACTCTTCCATCGAGTGCAAATTAAAGCCCTATAACTGCAAGAAACATCATGCTTGACCTAATTTTTTTCCTAATCCTTTCACTTGTTCATTGTACACCACTATCAACCTGATCAAAGATCCAAGAGGTCTTAAAAGCAGAGCTTACGACGTATAACTGTGTATTGCATTAAACATTGTTTCAAGAAAAGGAGAACATTACATTTTAGCTTAATGGGCTTATCTCTTGAAGATGATCTTTTTGTAGGAGTCAAAATGCTTATGTGACGTATCATAAACACAAACAAAAAATGTTTTCCCCTCATTGCAAGTAGCATATATTTTTTAATCGGGGACTGTCTGGTAATTATTTCAGGTTCACTTTGAACTTTTAATATGGTTGTATGATTTTTCTGTGTTTGATCAGAAGAACATATTTCTGGACCAAGTCTAGACCAAGTCTTAGTGCCTATGTTCAAGCTCTTACTTACATATTAATTGTCGCGTTTGTTGCACATGAACGGTAAGAGTTTAAGAAAAAAAATAAAAGTTTAACTCCTTAAATTTGGGCAAGTTTGATTTTCTTTCATATGCTGTAAAACACTTTTTCATGAAAAATAAATATGATCATGAGACATTTCCAAATTAGAAGGATAGGTAATATATATCAATAACATATATTTAAAAAATCTCGCGAATAAACTACCTATTGATATACGAAATTCAGCCTCACTAAACACATTCAAATCAAAGCTTAAAACATATCTCTTTGACACGCCATTATAATAAGTCTACTTTACCACTCATGTCTTTACTTTAATTAAGAGTCTTTTAAGCGCAGTAGAATATATTAATATAGTTTCTGCGCTATATAAGTATTATTAGTATTATTATTATTAAAAAAATGACACTTACGCAAGGCACCCAAATAAGAATTTGCCGATTTTTTATTTTGTTTTGCTTAATTTCTATCATGAAAAGGGTTCATGATACTTTAAAAAATGACATATTTGTGTTTATTCAATCATAGCAATTTGGATCATGATGGTTGTTACATGACTAACAGCCATGTTTCTGGTGGACATTATCTATGTTGTTACTAGACAGTCACTGGTTCAAAAGCTTTTATTTCATTTAATAGGTAGAAACTTTTTGGTAGTGGTTTATTTTTACATAGAATGAGAAAACGCTACAAGGTTTTCCGTCCTGNCTGTCTCTTATACACATCTAGATGTGTATAAGAGACAGCCGCCCTCCATTACATAATTGCCAACCATTCATACATTATCGATTAGACCGGCGTCTGGCTTGCGATTGCCCTGCCATCTACCTTATTTTGGTCGGCGACGAAAATTCGTAAGGCGCAGTCAGGTGGAATTTTAACTCCGAGATAAAACTTAAAGGGGAATTTCACCAATACACATTCTCTGTGGATGAAGAAAGATACAATGGTCAAACTGTGAAAATTTGAGCAAAATCCAACAATCCATTCAAAAATTATGAATTTTCAAAGTTTTGATTTAAACCCCTCATGGGCTCCTTAAATTGGCAAAGTACAGGCACAAAATGGCTGCCAACATGGAGAACTGTCCTTTATTTTTATATACAGAATTTCACATTTTCTTCTTTTTCTAGAAAAATAGACAATAAAATAAATCAACAAAATTCATTCCGAAATGCATGCCGAATTAGAATGTCCGGGGTTTTTTTTATACTAGAAGAGAAAAGTACAATTTTGTATACATTTGTATTTGGTGAAGCAGACGAACTGTATTTTGTGTATATTCATTCAAGAAAAAGAAAACACCCAAAACAATTATTTTGTCTGATTGAGTGAGTATGAAATGATTTGAATGTTAGTTGTTTATGAAGTCAAATTTCGTATCCCTGCAGTTCCATGGTTATCATGCCCTGTACAATTTCGGTGAAGAATTCTCGACCACGCGCGGTCACAGTCGATGCCTCCGTCATCAGCGGTTACAAATATAATAAACACAAATATTATTATATTTACATGTGCTTCCCCCCCCCCAAAAAAAAGGGGTCATCATATTAGAAATGTTACTGTTACAGAACTATACTATATATAACCAAATGAGAAATAATTATGATTGAAATATGATGAAATATAATGGAGGGGGAGGGGGGAATACATAACCATATATTCAATGGATAAATACACTTCACCCGCGCACTTAGGATTTACCATGTTTACATGATAATATATTTCATGTGCTCATGGCTGAGAATATTTGCACCCATTTATTATCACCATTCGGGAGTCCATGGAATTGTTTGTATCGAGAAAAGCGCAGTTCGAGCCTGAATCTCAAAAATAAAGTGTACACACAAAGAAAAGGGGAACCAAACATGTAAAAGGATGCAATAATTTGCCAAAAGTTGCGACCTGCGGCATAACTCGAAAAGGTGCAGTATTGCGCAATTTGAATGTACTTGCTTAGCAAATGGAAATAAAGGGTGAAATCTACCGGAAAAGGGTGAAATATTGCACCTTCTAGACAGCCTCTAGCGTACATTGTGTTATTTTGTGGGCCCATTGGTTGATATCTCTTAAAGTCGCCATAGTTTATATTGTCAAGCAAATGCAGCAGACCTTTGAATAAACTATTTGATGTGAAGAATTCAGACACTGTTCACAATTTCAAGGCACGTCTACAAACATTTTTATTGAAAAAAACATTTGAGCGTCGAGTTCAATGTGTCACATTAATTATCTGCTGAGCACACTGAGTCAATACCATTGTTTTTTTCATTTCGTCTCTCTTAATCAGCTAATAGACACAAGTGTTTGATCTGCATGCTTTATAGGTACATTGCATTATCATACACTAGCAGATCTACCCATTTGTGTAGTTTTGTCTTCCTAATAACTTTGGGGGAAAAAAGATAGTGATGAGCATGACATGAATGAAATATTTTTGTAGGCCCCGGTCAAAAATTCCTTTGGCAGGGCTGTGGTACTTTAGCCGCCCTCATTTTTTCCAGTTTAATACAGGTCTGCAGATGTGAACAAAATATGTTTAAGGGGGCAAGATACATGAATTGACATTTTTCTGTTTTAGCTTTAAAAAACATATTTAGAATATATTCCCAGATCATTTGAGTGCATAATTAGATAGGATATATTGGTCCCTACAAATCCACCATATCAGATCCTACATCGAAGACATCTCATTTGCATAATTTGCATATTACACTAGATTAAGGTCATTCAATATTGCTCAAATTTACTCACAAGATACTTTGATATGTTTCTCTTACTTTGAGTGGATTTTTTTTACCAAAAAAGTTTTCTTTGATTTTTAATGAATTTTT
>BQKZ01014171.1:0-10855 GCA_036244855.1 Temnopleurus reevesii | reverse complement strand
TCGCTGGCGATAATCGCGTAGTTGCTCCATGTAGGACGGTGCAGTTGGGTTGGAGGAGGTTGAAGGTGTAGACGAGTTGGAATTCCCTGATTCCTCCACTGCAAGAGCCTCAAACGGATTAGACGTTGGGATAGAGATCATGACAATATTTGGGTCGCCAATGATATCTCCTTCGGGTGACTTCAATTACGGTGTTGAACGCTGGTGTTGGTGTTGCAGCAAAACCAACACCAGCATCAACACCAAACTTGAAGTCTGTCGGTGTTTGGGGTAGACTTCTCAAGATTCTGACGTATTTTCCGGTCGTTTCTTTATCACTTCGTAAACCGAGCTCCAACACCGTTGGTCAGTTTACAGGACCGTTTTGCTCTCTCAACACCAACATCAACACCAAATACCATACTTGAAGTCACCCATTATGCTGCTATGAGTTTTTCCTTGTTTTAATTGACTGTGCATGGGACATGAATCCATTGCACGGTGGATGGAGTCAAAATTGTACGGGTGAAGACATCCTTGTTAAATGGACTGAATGATCAATGTCAATCAACCAATCAGATGACAAGAATTTTAATTGGTGTCATATAAAGGTATCTACTAACCTGTTTGAGTGAGCTACCTTAGTGAAGCTAGTTGGATGGTTTGTGATGAACCTCCTAATGCAAACAGCCTGCCACCATCTGTGCTGTCTAATGCTTGCACAGTCTTCCCCTTGTTGTCAACCACTCCGATTATCTGCGGGATAGAAATAACATGTCTTATTGTATCAAATGTGCATAATCAAGATCACTCAGTAAATTCTCTTGATTGTCCATTTATGGGAGGTTGCTAGAAAATTCAATTCAATTTAATTCAATGTTTATTAAAATATATCATGGCAGCCAGGAGGCTGAATTGTGACATATCATACAATTAGAAAGACATTTAAAATACATAACAGCAGTTATTAGAATAGCAAAATGGCAATTGATCAAAAGTTGCAATTGATCAGAAATCGCCGATTGATCTAAATGAGTATTTTATGTGTGTCTTGTTAAAAGCGCAGACCATGCCTAAATGAAGATGTAATCGATGTGCAAGCACTTGAAACTTTCTTGCACACCTCTCTAAATTTATAAGCATAAAACTCATTCATCTGCAAAACAATCTACCGTACCGACCTATGTACAGACTTATCAATCTTTAACTTTGCATAATATTGATGACTGTGCTCCAGAACGATGGGGAAAAGCTACTTCCCACGCAACCATCGAGTAAAATATAACAAAAAATCATAAAACTCCATATCATGAGTTTTGTACCGGTATGATAAAAAATTACATTCTTCCCTCCCAATTCAAAATGATTGGCGGGTCTGTCCTGTGTATCCATAGACCAAATTTACCGAGTAGATCTAAACTATGACTTCAAAAAGAGAGCTGACAGATTGAGCACAAAAAAAATTGATGAACCTTACGAGCAGTCAATTAATAATTTATTTACAAAAAATGAATTCTTTGTACTCCTTTCCCAGGGCAGTGTTATGATTTCATATTCATTTGGCTACATTACCTAGCCAGCAACAATGTACCTAAGCAGTCAACTTACATCAAACGTTTCAGTCTGTATTGCCTGGACATCCATAGTACCACTGCCTCCGGCTAGCACTGTATTGTTATCGCAGAACTGAGCGCAGTAGAGAAAGTCGCCTTCCTTTTTGTCAGTGTCTAGGTCCAGCGTTCGGTCAAGATGACCGCTCGAGAAGTCCCAGATTTGTAGAGCTTTATGTTGGACCCATGATGCCGTCAAGATCTTGCCATCCTGCAGTGATTACAAACAAGATAGCACAAGGTTTAAAACACTGTCTACTCTTTCATTAATCTATATATTTATTCATTCATTCATTTTTCACTTCACTAGTTTAGACTGAGACTTACCTTCTACATAAGCCAATATTTTAGCGCACAGATATTTTCATGATTTCTGACCAGTTTAACAGATTGGTGTGTTGTTATTTTTAAGTTTTTGACACTGTTTGCACACAATGAATGCGCATCATACAGAGTGGAAATTTTTGCAAAGGCCAAGACTGCAAAGTTCGTGAAAATAAAACCTCTGGAAAATTTCTGCTTACACAGTATGAGACATACATTATGCCAATTCTTTCTTTTTTTTCCTATATGTTCATTTATCCATTGATACAAAACTCTTTTCTTTGATGTTTAAACATTGAGATGTATTCTGATTTTCAATGGCTCATATAATTATTTGTTCATTCATTTCTTAGTTCACTCATATTTTCTTTCATTCATTTGTTACTTTACTGATCTATCTAATAAATTTGCCATATTTCGATTCAAAATTACATCTTTAGTGGATTAAACCATGACCAGTCTGAGCAGTCTTACATCCATGTTACCTTGAGGCGCAAGTATGGTCATGAATCTCCTTTTCTTTTATATCAATTTTGGTTCTGAGATAACAAAAATTTACATTGATTCATGTCTTTTTAAAAAAAGCAACCCCTCTATTACCTGAATATCAAGTCCACTACCACAGATATGAGGTCCAGAGATCGTTCGTTCAACTCCATGTTCAGTTCTTGTATCCCAAACCTAAATGAACAATGTTCAGAAATAAAACAAAACTGAATAAAACCTTTCTTGAAATTTGATAAAACAAATGATAGAGTCAATCTCATCAAACACTTAAGAGTGGAATTATACATGGCCCTCATGTATAGCAATAATAATTTGTTAGCCATTGAAGTGAAGAGTTCACGACTCCTTCCGATTATGTCACGCATCTATTACATTCTATTTCATTCCGTCATTAGTCTCTAAACTTGTTTGGCCAAGATACAATAATGCATCGCTAATGGACTTAATTCTTTGCACCTATGCTTATTTTCGGAATGTCTAAACTGCTTAGAGAATCATCAAGCATCATAAAAAAAATTGTTGGCTGAAAATATAGGAAGAAGCGTTTGGGACAACCCTCAGTTTTAGATTTGTTAAATGGCTAAAAATCATACAATTGTACTGTACAGAATGTTAAATATCGAAGATTAAAAGTCAATGTAAAAAAGACCGGTAAAACTTGGCACTCAAAAAGATCAGTAAAACATACACCCGCCGCAAGGCTAGTAATAGCGGTCATTTTGATGTAATTTTACTGTTATTGTTTTTTAAGGGTGAATATCAGAGTCTTTGGGGGACATTTTTTGTGGTATCCGGAGAGTGCCCTAGATTAGAAATTTTGATCAGGACGTCTTGACCAACAACGAATACAGGGACAATCTCAACAACTTTGGGACACTTTACAGGTATGGAATACCGTTCAATGTTTAGATGACTAACTCTATGAAAACCAATATATACTTTAGCTCTAACAAAAATATTCCCCTTATTTATTTATTTATTTATTTATTACGATTCATTTTAACAGGGTAGCCCTATCAGTAATCAAAGTACTGTTCTAGCTAGAGGGCCCTGTATGTTGGCCCTTCACTGTTGAATGATTTAATTTTGGCTATTATTATGATATCAATCTCTAACTCTAAGAAAACAAATTCCCTCAACTGGTCCTAAAGCTTTGATTAATGACTAACTTTCAGAGATTAACCCTCCCAACTTGTCAAAATGGTGTAATTCTGGCTAACCTTGAGACTATTATCCCATCCACCGGTTACAAAGATGTGATTATCATCAGGATGAAACTTGAGAGCAAAGATCCTCTGTCCATGGCCAGCTTCTAGTAGATCATTCCTCTCTGGGACCAAAGCATTAGCTCCTTGGTATAGACGCACAGCCTGGTAAGAGGAACAATGAGTGATATAATAATATGGTGTTTTTTATTTCAGTCAACTGTGATGATGCTCATGTTGACCGGAATTATTACGTCATAATTTTGCACGTCTGCTATTGTTACATGCACAACTCGCTGTGATATTAGAATGAGCAGACGTGCAAAACTATTTTGTACTTCTTCCTGTCGACATGCACTTCGTCACATTTGACTGAAATCGAAAACTCCATAATGATTGATAGTAAACTATCATTGTAAATTGATATATTTGTTTTAATAACTGCAGACCTAAATTTCAGAAGTAACTACATTAAGTGCAATGAGCTTGTGTACGAGCCAGGTATGCCTTTAACACATACTCCTATGGCAGGTTATTGATGTGGCGCTCTATGTACTTTCGTATTTCTTCAATTGAGGATTTTTACACTCTGATCTGAGTTCTAACAGAATCTAGAAATGAATAGCATACAAGTACTCCATTAGAAATAGCCCTTTTCTATTGCTACAAGCTTTCCTTCCACATAAAACTAAAATATGTGAAATCAGTGTTGAATAGGATTAATAAATCAATCAATATCAAACAGAACAATTGTATAATATTCAGAATTGAATGTATTTGATGTATTTGAAACTTCCTGTGAGAATAATGAAATTAAAAATCGTAAGTTGAGCAGCCTTCTTCTAACAATAATATAAGTTTTTATATTGCCGCATATACCCCTCTAGTAGCGGGCAGATCCCTCTTTATATCACAGAATTCAAAGTCCAGTCCAGCCTGCGCAGCTCAAATGACCCATGTATTCTACACCTTCCTACCCTCAAAACAAAACTCATTGGCCCGTATTCCGATAGCTAGGTTTAACTTAACCCAGGTCTATGTCATTGTCATTTAGACTTTTGGTGTAACTTTTGAATAGCCTGGGTCTAAATAACAATGACTTAGTCCCGGGTTAAGTTAAACCTCGCTGTCGGAATACGGGCCATTATGGGTAACCATGCTTTTTTCTGTATCAGCTTCAAGACTTCAGAATAGCCTGAAGCTCATCATCTCTCTCCNGTATTCTGATGTCAGGTTTAACTTAAACTAGAGTTTAAATCTGTGGTTTAAGTATGGGAAGCCAAAGGAAGCTTGAATCTACAACAGTCAATGTTTAATTTACCAGCACAACTGGCACTCATAGTATTTAAAACTGTATCGGAATAAAAACTTAAATAGTTTTATACATTATTAGAGCATGGGTAAAGAGAGCAGTTAACATAAGAATTATTAAAACAGTTTAAATAAAATGTTGGCACTTTGGGCTTCCCATACTTAAACCACAGATTTAAACTCTAGTTTAATGTTAAACCTGACATCAGAATACGGGCCTATCAGTTTAGTTGGATGGTTACCTTGTTAGTGTTAGCATTGTAAAGACGAACACTCTGATCTTTGCCTGCTGTAGCATACGTATCTCCATGGAGACTAAAGTCTAGAGCATTGATCTCATTTCCTCCTTCTGTAATACAAACAAATATCAATCAATCAATCTAAGTAACATTCAGATCATATGCAACCTATATTCTAAACCAGTTTGCCATGATATAGTCTACAATTATAATTTGATACAAATGAAAAACTTAGCCTTTTCATTTTGTGCTCATCAATTCATAGATTTTCATTCTCTGAGATTCCAAAGGGATATCTGACTCAAGCAGTAAACCTTGGCGGTGTATCACCAAATCCTTTACAAACGACTTTAAAAAAGAGTTACGCATAAGATTCTTAATCATTCAGCATTCGTGAATAAAGTCATTCTTGAAGTATTTTTATCTTGGTAAAACACTGCCCTGCTTTGAAAGAAAATCCTGGGCCCGTTACATAAAGGTTTGCGATTAATCGCTACTTGATTCTGTGATCGATTGCAAACTTTAGTACATGATTTGCCATAGACTTGCGATTGATATCAATCGCTATCAGATTAGCAATTAATCGCAAACCTTTATGTTACGGGGCCCAGACTGTTTTATGGGCTATATAAAAATGTTTCATGATTATTATCATATAATTTTAAAGTTGCTTCACTCAGACGTCTGATGTGGTAAAAAATAAATACTTCTTGTCAAAATTGACTTTACCTTTGAGATAGCAATTGATACTAAAGGTATTACAATAAACTGGTAATTTATAGCATGCAACAATGGCCCTGATTGATATTACATACAACATGATTTGACTTTCCTCTTTGATAATAATAATGAACGGCTTTTATATAGCGCTTATCAACTCTTCATGAGAATTCCCTAAGCGCTCTACAATTGCAGCATTATTACTCTGGCCTTAGCCCGGCAGCCACTTCATTAGTACTTGGCGTTTCAAGGAATAAATATTCCTACCAGGTACCCATTCACCTCACCTGGGTTTGAGTGCAGCACAATGTGGATGAATTTCTTGCTGAAGGAAATAAACGCCCTGGGTGGGACTCGAACCTACGATCCTCTAGTTGAAAGGCGAGAGTCATGACCACTACACCACGGCGCCAATTGGCTTTAATTTTCAAACATCAACACACTTTTCCTTGTAGTGCGGTGTCTTACCAACAAATGTATCTATACGTTGATTCTTGGCTGTGTTCCAGAGAGTGATAGCTCCATCTGATCCCGCTGATACCAAGACATCCTTCATCTCAGGATGGAAGCTAAGACACATAACAGGTAGCGTAGCTCGATCACCTCTGCTCAGTGTGTACACGACAGCTCCTGTCTTGCTGTTATAAAGCTGAAAATAATAATAATGTTCATGATGTTAATTACACGCATTCTAATATAGGCTGAACAAATAAACAGAGCAGAGACTTTTTGTACTATAGAAATTGTGCCAATAATAATGAGCACTTCAGCAGTGCAACTATAATTGGGGGAGTCTCTCAAATGGGACGTTGCTAGAAAGTTATGATCAAGTGCAAGTCAACAGCGAATTTGTTGCAACCTAGTACATGTATGTGCGCTTTCATTTGTATGCAGTTTCCTACTAACAAGACACCTATAAAGAAAAAAATGACTTAGATTGGCAAGTGCCCATCAAAGGCAATTTGCAATTGATTTCAACTATTTATCAACACCCCCATAGACAAAGAAACCAATGATTCTGAATACATAAACAACATTTATTGCACTCTGCTTCACTGCAACTTGAGAACATTATTCATGTGGAATCTGGCGCATTAAAAGTACCCTGTATTATTATTATTATTACTATTATTATCGATCAGTGTGAATCTTCAAATGGAAAATACTGTAGCTAAAAAGTTCAAAACAAAGTGTGACCTCATATTGCAATGCATGAAATAAGGTGCCAGCCTTCCATAATCTCTTTGTGCCAGAAATCTTTCTGTAACGAATACGTCAACTTACAGTGTTACCTCTATTTCAACATATATCTGATTTGTGACTTGCAACTTGCATCCAAAATAAGACTGTTTCAGATATACAGTGCTATCATACTCAGGGGTATTGTTCAAAAGTTGCAATTGATCGCAAGTTGCAGTTGATCAGAATCCCAATCAGAATCACTGTTACATGGTGTATTATTAGAAGTGTAAATCATGCGCGAATGAAAATGCGCGTTACAATTTGCAACCGATTTGCAGTTGATTTGCGATCAGTTGCAACAATTGCAACTCCTCATTAATCTGTTTATTACCCTTATTCCACCATTGCCTGTTCCCACGGCCAGCACAGAACCATCATGTGAGAACTGCAGACTGTATGTTCCCATGGCTGCATCATCAAGCTCTATACAAATAAGCTCTTTGACTTGTGTGAACACTCCTGCACTCTTCCTCTGCTCTGAATCGATGGCTCGTCCGGTGCGGATCGCTGTCTCTAGGCGTCTCCTTGCCATGGTGATACTGGAAGGAGAAAAAGAGGTAGAACATTTTAAGTTTCAATGAGAATGACAAGTTCATGGTTTGGTATGTCATATTAATTGTCCAACTTGCACTTGTATGTTCTGCTTGTGGATTTCCTTCCTCCATTACTCAGATTACAGATCTGATATCACTATCATAAAAGGGGGACATTTTTTACCAAACTAGAAATTTTCTTAAGGAGTGGGCAAGAAATAATGTAAACATTGCCAGAAGATTTACATTATGAGGCAGAATAACATTGGTCTTACAACATTGATCTTTTCTTAAAAGAAATCAACAAAGTTGTAAGTAAACAGTCATAGGGGGTGTTGTTCAAAAGTTGCAATTTATTGCAAGTTGCAGTTGACCGGAACGTGCCAATCAAAATCATTGTTTCATGCTCAACTTGTGAAATGAGCACACCGTGCATGAATGAAAATGCGTGTTGCGATGTGCAAAGTTGCACTTGATTTGCAGTTGATTGTGAACAACACCCCCATAGATATATTCCATTCTCTTCCTTGACATTTTGCTATTAAACTAATGCAATCTTGCACCTATGATGATGGAAGTGAATCTACAATTATAATATAATTAAGTATGATGGGGTAACGATAATTCGTATCCTTTTTCTAGAGCATTTTTGGATCGTGTTACTTAGCACAATATATCTCCTAAAATACAAAATTATTTGTTTTAATCTTGGCACGAAATGAAACTAGAGATTTCAGGCTTCAAATATTTCCCAAAATAAAATTAATCCACGAAAGAATCACGGAGATATCGCGATATCANNATATCGCGATATCTCCGTGATTCTTTCGTGGATTAATTTTATTTTTGGAAATATTTGAAGCCTGAAATATCTAGTTTCATTTCGTGCCAAGATTTTAAAAAATAATTGTGTATTTTAGGAGATGTATTGTGCTAAGTACCACGATCCAAAAATGCTCTAGAAAAAGGATACGAATTAATGTGACCCCATCATAAGTAAACAGTCTTAGATATCTACCATTCTATTTCCAAATATTCTGCTGTTAAACTATTGCAATCTTGCACCTATGATGGAAGTGAATCTACAATAAATCTTGTGCAAACCATAGTCTACAAATTAGTATGATACAATTTGTTGACAATTCTTGCCATGTTCTTGTGTGGAGCAATGCAATCATTCCATCAATCAGATATCACAATATCTAGTTTTATTACAGGTATGCCAAAAGAGTAAAAAATAATTGTGTATGTCAAGAGCTACTTTGGCTATATAACGAGTCATTGGGTGTCTGGATGGGTTGGGTATTCAGAAAAAACAGCAATTTCCAGAAATTTGGGAGCAAGATTTATGTAAATCTGTTTGAATGTAATATCAGACAATACTATATAAACACTCAATTGTTCACTGTTCTGTGATCCATAGTTTTTTGTAAAATTAAAAAACAGAAGGCAAGTCATTTGTGTAAAGTGTCCGGACACCCACCCCAACCGAAATTAATTTTCACCCTACCACGCATTATTCTGAAATAATTCTTACACTTATCTCAAATTCATTCTTTTCTCCATCACTTTCCAAAATTGGTATTCTGAGAACCTCCTACACAAGAAAAGAGTGCATTAAGAGCATTTTAAGAATACGTCTAGTCTGACTTACGACGGGGTGTTGTTCAAAATCAACTGCAAAACAACTGCAACTTCGCAAATTTTAACGCGCATTTTCATTTGCGCACAGTATGCGCATTTAACAAGAAGCACATGAAACAATGATTTTGATTGGCGCGTTCCGATCAACTGCAAGTTGCAATCAATTGCAACTTTAGAACAACACCCCCCGACCTGAGGCTGAGCCTACGATTAGGAAGAGAATAGAGGAAGGATAAGAACAATTTAAGAAAGTAGCAAATGAAAATAACTACAACAACAAGCCAGTCCAACAACAACAACAATAATAATAATACAATCTATTTCATTTCAAGTGCATGTCCTTGATGCTTGAGTGCAATATCAGTCCATTCCTTGCTTCAATGCTTGAGTGGTATCAGCGAGGGCCTCAAGTTTGCTACGCCCGAACCTCGGGCAGGGCATGGATGGAAGGAGCGGTGAAAACAAGCCCACGGCTCGCGGCTTGCACTGCAGTCTCAGCTCAGCTCAAGTCGGGGCGAGAGTGTTAAGTTCTCGTCTCCCACATCACAATTTTCAATTCTTTTAGATGTAAATAAGCTTGAGAAGTGGTGGTAGATGGCAGTAACAAAATCTGCTCTTATGATGTAAACTAAATTATGTTTCTAACTTACGAATGAAGTCCTAAGTGGGGAAAAGAAGATCACGAAGGTAAACAACTATGGTTGTACAGGTCATAAATATTTCGGATACATCTGTAAATCGTATTCCAGCGCGTATATTTTGTCCTTTGCAGTAGCACAACATTATAGCTATACCAGTAATTTATCATTTTGGTCTAAATACCACAAAATTTCGTCCAATAGTTATACACATTTAAGCCAATTTTGGGCACTTCTTTTTCTTATTCGTCTTGTTCTTCTTCTATTATGGTTTGTGATTGAAATCTATATTGCTCTTCATCAGTCTTTTACTTAGTAATTTTGGATGACTCAATTGTAAATAAAGTTTTATTTGAAAAGTCAAAAGTCTTCTTCTTCTTCTTCTTCTTTTAAGTTCTTCTTCAACTTCTTCTTCAAGATTTCCTTCAAGCCCTTCTTCTTCACCATCTTCTTCTTCTTTTAACGTCTTTTTTTTCTTCTTCTCCTCTTGTGAAAAATGAAAAAAAAAACGACATCAGTGGAATCAGGGTGGGAGCTAAAGGTAAGGGCTGAAACCTCCAAAATTCTCTCCTTTTTTCTTCATTTTTTCATCCGCTTAAAAAAACGAAAGAGGGAAGAAAGGGGGGAAACAGGGGAAACGATGGAAAAGAGTTGAACAGAGTGATAGATTTCATACTTTATGTCTATAAAAATGCCAGGAATAAGCATACTTAATTTCTTCATTTTTTTCTGTGGACACCTCTTATTTCCATTTTTGGTTTCGGCCCTATAGATTTTCGCAGACGCATCACTTAATATATAGTTACACACTTTGATGATGATGATGATGATGATGATGATGATGATGATGATGATGATGATGATGATGATGGTGGTGGTGGTGGTGGTGGTGGTGGTGGTGAT
>BQKZ01014169.1:5824-15912 GCA_036244855.1 Temnopleurus reevesii | reverse complement strand
TGAAGGCTGTGACCTATTAATCTCGTAAAAATATTTGTTTACCTATAAAAAGAAACAAGGCAACTTCACTTTTACCAAAAATAGAAGAACAACTTCCTTGGGATGTATTTAGAAGGACAAAAGTTAGATGACCTTAACTATCGATGGAAATTAAAAAACAAATAACAATTCCAAGTTGTGGTTGGGCTATTTAAAGATGAAATTTAATGGTTATTGCAACAAAGATCATCATGCATAAATATATAAATGGACCACGATGCATTGATAGCAATTCCTGATTTTTTTTCCTATACACAGTCTGCTTCTTGGTTATTTCACCAAACATTATGATACATAAATATATAAATGGACCATGATGTATTGATGGTAATTCCTGATTATTTCCTAAATATACAAAGTCTGCTTCTTGGTTATTTCACCAAACATTATTATGCATGAATATATAAATGGAAGATGATGTGCTGATGGAAATTCCTGAGTTTTTCCTATTATATGCACTCTGTATCTTTGCATAACTGACCCCCCCTCCCCCCCAAAAAAAATTGTTTGGATGCCCTCGACCGACCAACCCTCTGAAAATGGCCCGACCTGAACTTTTCACTCAAATTGAAAAATTACATCAAAACTAAATCATAAATGTGTGGAATACAACCTGAAAAGTCTATTCACTCCCATTCCAATCTTACGTTTTTACTCAATTGTGTGAATTGTGTCATAATATTAACAAAAATCAAAAAATCTTTTCTCAGTGACCAACACAATTTTTCAAAAATAGCATTTGAGGGCATACAAACGTTTTAATTTTGGACCAACCCTGTTCATAAAGCCATGTTTTGCAAATTTAGAAGACCACCTATTTATATTTTATGACTGAAATATACCAAAACACTCAAGCGAAAAACAATCAACTGCAAAAAGCCTTTCACATCCTCTGGCCAATCGCAAATCATATCAATTGTGTTATAAAATTATTAAAACAATAATGAATTATTTTTTTCTGAGAGACTGACACCATTTTCCAAAAATGGAATTTGAGGGCATCAAAACAATTTTTTTTTGCCCAATTCTGTTAATAAAACCATGTTTTTGCTGATGCAGAAGACCACCTATCTCTGTTTTATCACCTAACATACTAAAACAAGCCAAAGACAAGCAACTGCAAAAAGCCTTTCACATCCCCAGTCCAATGCCAAATTATGTGAATTGTGTTAAAAAATGATGTTTTTTTTTCTGAGTGACCAACACTATTTTTCAAAAATAGCATTACAGAGCATCCAAACAAATTGTTTTGGCCCAACTCCATTACAGCCATGCTTTGTGAATTCAGAAGACCACCTATCTCTATTTTATCACCTAACATACTGAAATAAGCCAAAAACAAGCAACTGCAAAAAGCCTTTCACATTCCCAGCCCAATGCCAAATAAATGTTAAAAGTGTGTAGCATGTGTTATGCTGTCCTAACAATTTAGTAGGCTCTAAATTTGTTTTGGTAAAAATGTCCTTGCATTTTCTTCACAAACAAGATCTAAAAGCAAAGTTCACTAAATAAAGTAATAAATATCCAAAAGCTGACAAAACTAACAGAAATATGTGTTTACAAATTTTTCTCCATTTTCCACCTTTCAACATGAGACAAATTTAATAAAAGCTGGAGCTTGATATCAAAGGGCAAAATGACACTTATCAGCATTTGCAAAAAATGTTGCAATTTGACCACACCTTTTGAGGGAATATGTCACCAGTATAAAAAAATGTTTCATCTGATCATTAAATGGTCAGAATATGGTACTGTGAACAGAATATCAATTAATGTTTAATCTCTAATCTACATTTTTAGATAACGGTAAATAAAAGAATTTAAGCATATATTGGAAGGAGTACATGGGAAATTAAATTCTAAGAGAAAGGAAAATTATAGGAAGATAAATGGATGACATATATCCAAAGTCGAAAAATGGACATAAAATTGAAGGTTCAGGTACAGAGAAACGTTAAAAAAGAGATGAAAAAGAAGGGTTTTGATTGAGGGAATGTACTCTCTTAACAAAAAAAACCCAAAACAAATGTAAACAAATAAAAGAAATAAATCCTACGCGGACTACCAATCATAACAGCATCTCCCTACTAAACGATAAAACACAATAAAAAACAAACAAACAAATAAAAAAAAGAAATCATAAAAGCATCTCCATACTAAACAATCCGGACACCAACTTGTCTCCTCCCATTGAGCACATGAAACAGCCGATGACAAGATCAAGCAAAATTTCATCTGACAAGCTTTGGTCGTGAGAGTGACTTTGAACGGCCTGGGACTCGGTGGGACTTCATTAATAATGATCATGCACTCGATCACGCAGACCCTCGCATCCAATCAGAGAGTAGACGCTCCGCTGCACATGGTTGGACACGCGAGGGCCAACGAGGGGGCACTTCAGAATGGTGTCCATTTCACATTTCGAGAGTGATTAGGCCTAAAATTAAAATTGTTTGGCTGCACTCCACCGACAGACCCTCCGACACTAGCCCGATCTGATTTTCCTTTTTTCGCTTTTCATTTATATAAAAAATCAAAAGAAATTTATACATATAAACATGAAATACAGTACTCTTATTAAAAAAGAGTCATTTCTGACTGTTTATTGCAATTTATTGGCCCCAACATCATTACTTTCCAATAGACAGCCAAAGCCATATATTTTGGAAGAATACTATAATTTGGGGGAGGGGGGATTTCTAAAGTCCCGGGAAATTTGAGGCTGAAGAATTCAGTCTAGATTTTTATATAAAATGTAGACAAAACCAATAAATAATTAGAAAGAAAATGACTGTCTGACACTATTTGTCAAAAATGGCACTCTTGGGCAACATCACATTTTTTTTTTTTGGGGGGGGGGGTTGAAATTGTAATGATTGATTTCGAGTCCCGCATGGTCAACATCTCATAGAAGACCCATTTTAGAATCACTTTAATGATTTATTTCCAGCAGAAGACCTCAATTTACTACTGTTCATTGTCTTCCCAATGAAGCGAGACATTCCTCATTATTACTGTTGTCCAGCTCTTCTTTTGTCTGTGATGGGTTTTTGCAAAAGTTTGTGACAAATTTCATAGGCTTTCTGAAAATCATTAATTTTCTCCTTTTTTTGGGGGGGGGGGGAGCATTTCAAATGTGACATATTTCAAGTCAAAGATTTTTGGATTGTTTGGTTAGCTAACTATGTTATAACAAAAGTTAGCCCCCAAAACTTTGATTCTTGTCTTTAAAATTTCATAAGATATATTCAAGGTTGAACATTGTGTGAGTTCTTTGCTCACAAATTATTTAAAAAAAAATCAAACTTCAAACGAAAGGACATTTGCATCATTTTGTCAAAAAATTGAAAAGATGCTGCATCACTGGTGACAGTTACTGGGTTAGGGAGATTTTCAAGATTAGGGGGCTCAGTCATTCATATTCTATTGCTCCATGTGCTTTTTTTTCGAGGGGGAAGGGGTAATGAGGTCCATTTTTTCATTTTTCATTTATTTTTTGTTTTTTATTCTTTTTTCTGGGGGGGGGGAGGGAGGGGTGCCTCCCCCATTTCCTAAGCCTATGCATTTCAGACATGCAATACCAGAAAATATGATTTTGTGCAACATGCACTTAATTCTCTAGGGGCTTAGTGACATTTGATTTTTTTTTTTTTTTTGGGGGGGGGGGGGGGGTGCTCCCTCCTAAGCATATCTCTTTACCAGTAACTGTATACCAGAAGATATGATTTTGTATGCACTTGATTTTTGACTATATCCTAATTAAAGACACTCAAATGTCACTAATGCCCCGGTCACATGGGACCCCGGAAGCAACACGATTCACCCCGACTAGTTGTTCTGAGGCAGTTAACTGTGAATTAACATAGTCGGGGTGAATCGAGTTGCTTACGGGGTCCTATGTGACCGGGGCATAAGCCCCTAATTAGGAAAAGGACACTGGAACAATAATCACGGATTCTTCATCAAATTTGAAGTATTGCAATAAAATGTCCAGTTTTAGATGGATTGCTTACATCCGGAGAACCCTTGTCTCATTAAGCATTCTCAATGAAGCTTGACCCATTCCGAAGAATATATTAGGTATGATGAAGAGATTTTGATTGAGGTGTGTTCATTAATTATGAGGATGATCCGAGGGTCAGTGGGATGGCCGTCATTTTGCCATCTGTAACCGATTCCATCTCTTTCCTTTCCAGTGCAAACTTCTTACATTGAATGAAACCCCATTCACACTGTTTAAAGCCCAAGTAAAGTTTTGGTAAAAGCAAATAATTTTGTCTTCAAATATATATGAATTGAAATATAGCAGGGCGCTACAAACCCACTGGCCCGCATGCCTGGGGCAACAAAATTAAGCTGTCGGGCAAGTAAATGAAATTGTCACTTGCCCGATAGGGAAAGTAACAGTTTTGTACTGATATGCAAATTGGCATTGGCCACCACTTTTGGGCAAGACAAACTTATAATCGGGCAAGTGATTGGAAATATTGGTTGCCCGACTGGGCAAGTTGTGAAAACAATTCTTGTAGCACCCTGTATAGTATCATAAACATATTGCAAAAAAGATTTTGCGAAAAATGAACGAGTTTGGGAAAAGCTATAACCCAAAATATGCAAATTTAATTGTTGTGTATATCTTTATATCATTCTATTATCAATTCTCGGAAATAACAAGCAAAATAATGTTACAACCAAGAGAGGGCGCTAAATATGAGTTAACAGTCAAATTCAAATTTTCAAAAGAATCAGTTCGTTAAAATTATGCTATGGTCTGAAAATGTGTATAAGAATTACATGTCATGATAAACATCCCCAAAATTCACATTTCTTCATCTTTACCAAAACTATACTTGGGCTTTATAACCCGTGGTTACCAGTCTGATGTTCTACCCTAATAATTCCTTGTTCAGTGGCCTGTTACACAAAAGATGATAAAATATGTTACATGTTTTGCCATAGACTTACGATTAATATTTATCCTAAGTTTTATTGCATCTTTTATTTCACAGGCCCCTGATGTGGCAATGTGCGCGAGAGAATCTTTTTTCATAAAATAGAGTCAACCTTGCAAACTAGAATATCAAAGAAGAATATGAAAGTTTGAAGTCTTTTCAAATCCTCTTCTCTCTATTTTCTATTGTTTTGACACAAAAATTACTATAAGAAAACCTGAAAATTTCAGAAACACAAAATGATTGAAAAGAAAGAAAGAGCAAGAAAGGGCGGTGGAAAGAGAGAAAGAGATGGAGAAAGATTGAATGAAATGGGAAAGCAGAGGGGACAGACAGAAAGAGAAAAGAAATAGCAAGATAGTGACAGAGATAAAGATTCTGTAAAAAAAAAATCATAATTAAAAAAAAATATTGATCCCATTTTTCATAATATTCCAAATTATAAACATCCCAAACACCACTGGTGATGAGCAGATTGCTATTAATAGCAAATACTATAAAGCTGTAGGAGGCTTCTATTTCTTCCCCTCACATGACACTACTATAGCCCTCCCAGCACGTCTCAATATTATCCGACGTGCCCGGTCACAGCATGAAAAGCGTGAGAACACGGTCTCATGCTTTTCTATATCACTATCTTTATAATTAAATGCCATCATAATTAACTCATTTACCTCATTTTCAACTTTTTGTCTTGCTCTTTAAATGTTTCTAACTAAGATTTCTGTTTCCCCATTTATTAAGAAGAAGACTATGACCAAACATTACTAAAAATGTAATAGCTAAGGAATATAGAAATTGTAAAAGTTATGAAATAGAAAGAAACAGTGAAAGTGGGAGGTGGAAAGATAGAAGGAGAGGGAGGGAAAAAGAATGAAAGAGGGAACGAGAAAGAAAGAGAAAGAGAGAGAGAGAGGGAGAGAGAGAGAAAGAGAAAGAGGAATAGTGTAAAAAAAGAAATGAGAGAAAAATGGGGAGAGAGAGGCAGAGATAATATAAAGGTTCTCACAAAAATTCATATTTTCTTTTAAAATATTGATCCCATTTTAAACATCCCTAACACCACTGGTAATGAGCAGATTGCTATTAATAGCAGATACTATGAAACTGTAGCCTGTAGGAGGCTTCTATTCATTCCCATCACATGACACTACTATAGCCCTCCCAGTACGTCTCAATATTATCCGATGTGCCCGGTCACAGCATGAAAAGCGTGAGAACACGGTCTCATGCTTTTCTATATCACTATCTTTATAGTTAGATGCCATCATAATTAACTTATTTTTTACCTCATCTTCAATTTTTTGTCTTGCTCTTTAAATGTTTATAACAAAAATTTCTGTTTCTTTATTTATTGAGAAGACAATTACCAAACACTACTAAAAATTTAATAGCTAAGGAATAAAGAAATTATAAAAGTTATGAAATAGAAAGAAACAGTGAAAGTGGGAGATGGAAAGATAGGGGAGGGAGAGAGGAAAGAATGGAAGAAGGAAGGAGAGTGGTGAGAAAGAGAGAGATAGAAGAACAGAAAAAACAGAAATAGTAAGATAGTGAAAGAGATAAAGATTCTGTCAAAAATTAATTTCTTTTTAAAAATATTAATCAAATATTTCATAATATATCAAATCATAAACATCCTAAACACCACTAGTAAGCATTGGCCTGCTATAAATAGCAGATACTAACACGAAGCTGTTGGAGGCTTCTATCCTTCTATTTCTTCCCATCACATGACACTACTATGGCCCTCCCAGTACGTCTCAATATTATCCGACGTGCCCGGTCGCAGCATGAAAAGCGTGAGAACATGCTCTCCTACTGTGTGTACTTTGGCAAGTGATCTACGAGTGAAGTGCGATGATTTTAAAGGGTATCAGGTATAAAGTCTATCTTTCATACATCCCCAAGCAATTTAACTTGTTTCATATTGATTCATCTATTCTATTTTATATCTATTCATATATCTATTTACAAATTCATAAATACATCAAATGTATTCTATTTATGTAATTTGTTATTCATTTATATATATATATATATATATAGTAATTTATTCTCTCTATTCCAGCTATCATTAACTGTTCTAAAGAGAAACAAACAATAATGGTAACATTTTTAAATCATGACACT
Source organism: Temnopleurus reevesii (assembly GCA_036244855.1). NCBI lineage: Eukaryota > Metazoa > Echinodermata > Echinoidea > Temnopleuroida > Temnopleuridae > Temnopleurus > Temnopleurus reevesii. Next base: position 8,788 of record BQKZ01014169.1, on the reverse strand, counting down.
TCCCCAGTATTATCCTCAAACTTTCCCAATATTATCAAGAAAAGCGTGAGAATATGGTCTCCTGCCATGTGTACTTTGGCAAGTGATCTACGATCGAAGTGTGATGATTTTTAAAGGGTATCAGGTGTAAAGTCTACACATTTCATATCCATATATCCAAAAATAATCTAACTTGTTTTCATATCTATTCTTCTTTTCTATCTTAGTATCTCTTTTATAGCATCTGCAGATTCTAAAATGATCATATTTGTTTAATTACCCTAAAATTTATGATCGTTGAAACATATATTTATATATTTATTTATTCATTCATCTATCTGTTTACTTTACTTATTTATTCAATTCAGGAGACTAAATCAGCAGTAGTTGTTCTCCTTTGTGTCCCAAGTTGGGGGGAGGGGAAGCTAAATAAAAAAAAAAAATGCATCCTTCTGGTTCCCTTATACAGCCCCATCCGTATAAAAATTTGCAAATGGAAGAAGATTTTAAAAAGTCTGGACCCATACATCTCTACAAAGGGACAAAATTTTATAGCTCCATGCAAAAATTCTGAACACTGTAATTGGAATCCAAAGCTGTATCAAATAGTTATTAACACCAATCACTGGTTACTCCAAAGTCACCTTCACCCCCTCCCTCTACAATATGTATTGATATGTCATTTCTTCCCCTATCAGCCCCAATTTGATTATTTTGACCGCTCGGCAAGCTTGTGTATGGCACATCCATGTGTAATGCGATGCCCAAATACTCCAATTTGGTGGAGGCTTGTAATTGGCTGGAGGGGTGGGAGTTTAACCAAAGCTCCAAACTTGATACCCAGTCCATTTGGGAGCATCCCACGAGTCCGACAGCTCACGAGTCCGACAGAAATGAATATAAGCCTACTACATCGACAATTTTCAAAATGAGGTTCGAGCTAGACATTTTTACTTTCACGCTCGCAAGATCGACACTGACAAATTATTTGCTTTGAGCCCGACAGCACGCAAACAGACCTACAAGACCGACTAACGTAAATATAGTGCTGTCGGACTAATAGACCAAATTTACCTAGAGTCGGTCTTATTTGCAAAATTTATCTTCGGTCGTAATCATGTGCGTTTTCATAATTTTGTCGGATTAACGAGTTGTCTGACTCTAATCCGTTTTTATGTAATGTCTATTTCGTGCACCAATTATTAAAAATGTCGGCCTCGTAAGCTGTCGGACTCGTGGGTTGTCGGACTTGTCGGTAGTACTCGTCCATTTGGACCGCTCCCGCTTGTGCAAGGCGGAGCTCGCATACCTAAATTTGATGGAGGCTTGTAATCGGCCGTAGGAGTGTCAGCTAAAGTCAGAGCTTCATCAAATACATTTTCTACTCCACAGCCACCTTCATCCCCCCTCTTCAAGAAAAAAGGTCTTGATATGTCATTTCTTCCCCTATCATCCCCAATTTGACTATTTTGATCACTTGGTTAGCTTGCGTGAGGCATGTACATAGTACATACATGTGTAAGGCGATGCCCGCATACTCCAATTTGATGGAGGCTTGTAATTGGCCGTAGGGGTGTGACCTAAAAATCTAAGACCAAATACTCGCTCCCAGTTCATTTACACTACAGCAACCTTCACCCTTAAATGTCTTGATATGTCATTTCTACCCCTATCACTCGCTATGTTAGCTTGCACGAGGTATGGACATTATGTGTAAGGCGATGCCCTCATACTCCAATTTGTTGGAGGCTTGTAGTTGGCCATAGGGGTGTGAACTAAAGACCGCACCAAATATTCATTCTCAGTACATTTACTCTACAGCAACCTTCATCCACAAGAAAAATTATCTTGATACATCATTTCTTTCCCTATCACCCCCATTTTGACTATTTTGATCACTCGGTTAGCTTGCGTGAGGCATGTACATAGTACATCCATGTGTAAGGCGATGCCCGCATACTCCAATTTGGTGGAGGCTTGTAATTGGCCGTAGGGGTGTCAGTTGAACTCAAGAACCAACCCCTACTGGGAGCTAACTCAATTTGTTATGGAATGCTACAATCGTTGGCATCAGTCAATCGGAGTATGATTTCATAGTTAAAGTTATGCCTGCCCTGTTTTCACTAGCCCTGGGAAGTAAGATGGGAATTTAGTCTCATGTTTATTATTATAATGATAATAATAATAATAATAATAATAATGATAATAATAGGTCCATATATATAGCGCAAATACTATGCATATACTCTACTGCGCTTGATACTATTTAAGTACCATACATGTATCATTACCCTGGCTTTGACTGCCGAGCAAGCCACTCAGTTGCTCAAGAATGCCACAAAATAAATTCCTGCCAGGTACCCATTTTCACCTGGGTTGAGTGCAGCATAGTGTGGATGAATTTATTGCTGAAAGAAATAATCGTCATGGATGGGACTCAAACCGCTGACATCTTAGTTAAAAGGCGATGGTCAGAACCACTACACAAAGCTTCCATGCAAATATATAATATTAACTCATTCTGCAGAGTGTTAAATGTGTTTTGTGTTATAATCACTCTGGTGCTAGCTTGGCCACACTCTGCATGGCTTACAGTTACATTAAAAAATGTTACTGCACTCGTTACCCATTCAATCACCTGGGTCGAGTGCAGCACATCATGTAGAAAATTCTTGCTGAATGAAATTAACACCATGAGAAAGATTAATGGAATATAAACACAAGCCCATAATAGAGTAATGTACATCTCTGTCCAATTATTCATACGAGTACCTACTTTTCATCATTCCCAAAACAATTCCATTGAACCTAAAGAATAACTTTAATCCTGCAGATTATCTTTAATCCCAGAGTAATACAGTCTAGTGGGAACTCATCCACTGGGTGTTGGTAAAGTGTGTCAAGCGCAACCTCTCCCATGCTTTGACAGATCAATCATTATCGCTAAGAGGCCAGCAACAGGATACTTTCACTTTTTGTGTTGTT
>BQKZ01014165.1:0-10825 GCA_036244855.1 Temnopleurus reevesii | reverse complement strand
TTGGAATTGGGGGCTATTGATGCTTGTTTGCCACAGGGAATTTCTCTGATGTAGGGGATGACGCTAGAAAGTTGCAAATTAAGGTGGGCATCTTCATACACGTGCAGTCTGTGCTTTTAATGAGACTTGTATGAAACAAAGTTTTGCAATTGATCGCAAGTTCTAGCAACATCCATTTTAGACACTGAAACTACCCCATGTAGTTTTCCATTCTGTAAGCCATTTGAATATTCCATGAATATGTTTCCATTTAAATGATTTAAATGAGATACAAATACATATGTACATGCTGACATCTTCTTATACAGATGATACAAATTTATTATGTACATAGATACAAATATAATTCTCTGTCATAAATACTAAAATACATAGAACTTTCATATTTCACAATGATTGACTTGTGTAAATTACAAGTTTATGATAATTTACATCGCATAATTGCTCATACATTTTATTTGAAGACTTTGTAAATCAATTCAGATGGCATGATAAGCCAACACATATACCTGCACCTATTATATAAAAAAAACATTTATGTAACATTTCTAACTCCATAACAGATATTACATATTATAAAGAGATTATTGCTTTACTACAAAGAAGTTCTTATAATTGATTCGCTTTGGTTTTGTTCTAAAGCACTCTGATGCATGTAATGTTTGTTTGAGAGTAATTTTCCAGAAGACTGATGTTAGAGGTATTTGAGCCCTACCCTATCAAGGTTACTTCATGAAAACATGATTCTATGGTTTTCCCTGATTTTTTTCCCTATTTTATGCAAATTCACTTATACAACGCTACACAAACAAAACAATTGCTAAAGAACGCCAATATTTTTTTTTTCATATGAACGAGTGTAGATTTAGTTATGAGCAATTCAAGAAACAAAAATCTCTTTGGTGCAGATTCATAATGATGTTAAATACATAGTAAAAATGGATGGAAATAGCCATGGTTTTACAACACATCATTATCACATAAGAGATCAATGACACTTTCAATGTCAGAAAAACTGCATCAAAAGACAAAATATCAGAGTTTTCCATATCGCCTTTTTACGGTAGAGCCATGACCTGATTAAAGATATTGCCTATGGCAATGGAAGCCTTTTCCTAGCTTTTAAAAAAAACTTGCTTCATAATGGATGAATGCGTAACAAAATATCCTCAACTACTAAAGCCAAACAGATGGAAGAATACTCAATCTTATGGAAGTACCCTTCTATTCAGAAGACATGATACGAAGCACACTTGATCAGAACATAGCAGAAATACATAAACATTTAACTGCTGTATATAAATATAAATACCTGTATATCTCAAAAGTACAAAAATTACTTTGAAACTCATGATTTGAATTTACATCTACCAACTGATGTGTTATCATGTTCCTGAACATGTAACTTACAAGTAACAACAAGAAGCTACAGCCATCGGCACAATTTTCAACTTCTTATGAACATCATTACTTACTTAATAAAGTTCATGGATTTAGTCTGGGCATGCATAGTCCTCGATCGAATCCAAAGAAAAAAGGCATCGGTCTAGTGTAATATTACTACAAAACAGGAAAACCCACTCACATATTTTCTATCATAAAATGAATGCATATACCCTGGCAAGTACATTTTAATATAAATATAGTATGGCTTGCCCTTTCGATACAAAATTATAAATGATGGGATTATAATGCTCACATGCTTAATGCTGTGGTAAGATGGGGGAGACGAAGTTCATCGACAGGGTTTGTGCATGACCTAACCTTTGCAATGGCCTTTGACCCAGTAATCAGGAGTGAAAGCTCCAAACCCTGATCCTACAGTTTGAACATGCTGTAATGATTTTGGTCTCGTTACAAAAAAGTAGACATCATTATACTATCCCTAAAATACAGAGATCAACCAGAACTTACAAAGGAACCTCGCTGTGTACAGAGGCATGATATAACGAGATTCCTGATATAAGGTGACTTTGTCTTTCATTTTGCTCCGACATAGTCAGAAATCCGACGTAATAATGTAGTTTTCATGGTCATGGGGACCTCAATTTAAAGAGATTCCACTCTATAGTATTCAATCATTACCATCATCATGGCCTCTAACACGGCCTTCAGGTGCGAACGTTCAAAACCCTGATCCTGAAGTCTGAGCATGCTGCAATGATCTTAGTCTTATCGAAGACTGAGGAAAATCTAATGCAGGATTCGAACATTAATTAACATTCATTGGGGCTGAAAGTTTTAAAACTTGATCCTGTAAATCTGAACACATGATTGTGATGAATTTATAGGTAATAATGATATTAATGGCTGATACTTATATAGCGCACAGGTCCACCATATGGTGCTCATGGCGCTAGATAATGTGTCTAAATATGACATGACTGTCATAATGACGATGGATCAGGCCATCAAGTGTGAAAGTTCCAAACCCTGATTCTGAAGTCTGAGCATGCTGCAATGATCTTGGTCTTATCACAGAATATGTTGCTGATGTGGCTACCTTTCCTAGACTTCATTGTGTGCCAGCTACTATCCCTATATATAAATAAAAGAAAAATTGGTGTGGAATTTTGACATATTGTATCAAGTTACCTAGTCCATCAGCTGAAAATATTCCCATTGATGTTCAAGTGCACACATGATCTGACTTATTGCTCATCTTAATTTTTTGTCATATAAAACTTTCGTCACTAAAGATCAATATCAATCACTATCATTGTCATTCATTTTGTCATTGGCATTGGCATTTTCACTATCATTATTATCATTATCATTATCAACATCATCATCAACATCATCATCATCATCATCATAATCTTCATCACCATCACCATCCCCATCCCCATCATCACCACCATTGTCACCACCACCATCATCACCATCATTACATCATCATCATCATCATCATCACCATCAACATCACCAACATAATAACCGTGATCATCATCATCATAATCATCATATTCATCATCACATTCATCATTATCACCATCACCATCATCACCATCGTCATCATCATAATCATCATCATTACCATCATCATCATCATCATCATCATATTCATCATCACATTCATCATTATCATCATTATCATCATCATCATTATTACTATGATCATCATCATCATCCTTATCACCATCACCATCATCACCATCGTCGTCATCATCATCATCATCATCATCATTNTTTTATCAATGTTGTATATTATTTATGTTTTACTTTGTAAATTTAAATCACAATTCAGCTATTAGCTGCAATGATTTTTATTCAATAAACCATTTATCTATCTATCTATCTATCTATATCATCATCATCATCATCTCCATCACCACGATTATGATCAACATTCCCATCATCACAAGCACTACCACCACCACGCCACCATCATTATTACATCATAATCACCATCATCATCATCACCATCCCCATCATCAACACTGCCATCATCATCATCACCATCATAATCATCACCATTATTATCATCATCATCACTATCATCATCATCATCATCATCATCATCATCATCATCATCATCATCATCATCATTAAAACTTACTTCTCTATATCCCAGTATTTGACCATTCCATCTTGACCAGCACTGACTAGAAGGCCTTGCGGCTTGTCTGGGTAGGTGGTGCCGCTGACTCGCAGACTCAAGGTCTCAACTCTGTTGACAAAAAAAATCAAAGAGATACAGTAATAATATAAATGGCTAGATGGGTAACTCACATACCAATGATTCACATTCAAAATCGATAAATCATATAACTCAAATAAAAACTAGAATATATCCAGGAAGTAACACATCCTCAGTCCTTCATGTATCTTAAATGAACAATGTCACTAGAGAATGGAATAATTTACTGTGCATTGCTGGGTTGCCAACTCTTCACTCATTTCATTTTTTTCATCAGTCTAGAATTCAATTTGGTTTCACTTGTACATAGTCCAGTTGATCTCTCTCATTTTGAACAATATATTGCAGTATTAGCCTATCTCAGTCCCACTTCCGACTCGTATGTCAGGTCGTCATCGTTAAAAAAAAAACCTTCCCGGTGCCCTTCACCTACCACAAAAATCCTACATGTGCCCCTGCATCCTACCTCTTCTCATGCTCTTCAAATGTCTTCACACAGGTGGCGGTATCCAGTCGCCATAGCGACACAATCTCTCCGACGGAGCAAGCAAAGTAGCCCTGATTATAGCTGAGAGCCATGATTGATGTCGTCTGGCTGATGCGAATCACCTTTGTGTGACGGCCAGTCTCTACGCTCCAGATACGTACACTCTGTAGGAGGTTGAAGGGATTAGAAAAGAAATCATTTATTGATATACTGCGGCTCTGAGTAGTATCATAAGATTGAAATGAATCTTGACAGGTATGGTTAAACACTTTAACAGGGTAGCATTTCGCCGAGATGTTCTTAAAATCATTCTTCACATTTCACAAAAAAGACAAGAGCCTGGAAAACTGATAAGTGTCAAAAGTGGAGTTGAACAATAGAGCCTAGAACAGTGAAGACATACAGGAAAGGATGCCTCTGCTTCAACCTATGTGAGGTTGATCCATATGTGAGGTTCTCCAACATTTGTGCACACGTTTCATTGTTTATGGTGTCTCTGCCAGTCACAGAAATCAGGATCTTTCTTTTCATGAAGATGATGAGAACATGCTCATCCAAACATTAGGGATAGGTAGGTCCTTTTCAGGACCACTCACATTTTCAAGAAAGATTACTTGATTTACCATGAAACGTTCCACTTATTGTTCTTAAAGAAGTGAGAGTTTCAAGCAATACGTGAAGAAAACGGGGTGTTGCTATTGAAACATCACTTTTCATTAGATTCCCAAAATGGTATAATTTGACCTTTTGATGGAAACATGCGAACCATTAAGGAACATGGATAATGATAATTAACATGTGAATCACCTAACAGCTGAGCCAAGTGTTTTCTCAGGAGAGGAAGAATAGAGGTATTGTTATCATGCTTTCTCCCAAGAGAAAATCCTTAGTTCTGGAGTTTGGTGATGAAACATTTAAATTTCTACTCTCGCATCAATTCAAGAACAGATGGCATCTCTATCGATGCAACAAACTTGATTTGCTTTGGCCAATTCTAACATACCTTGTCAGCAGATCCAGATATCACCATTGTACAGTCGTCATCCATATCAACACAGAATACTGCCTGCCCATGCCCTACTAAAGTGTGTTTCAGCTCGCATGTGCTCAGATCCCACAATTTGACCTGTCAAAACAAACAATGAAAGGGGTACATGATATCTGTAGAAGTAATAATAATGCACATTTTACAAGGTTTTGCATTGGTGAAGTAGTGAAGTAGTGACTTGGGAAGTGCAGATTATTAGTTTCTTCAGGTGGTATCATTTGATATCAGCTTCATCTGATAGGGAAAAATTCACATTCACCCTTTTTATGCAGCAAACGCTCTGTGGCAATTCTCCCTTTGATGAGCGTATTCAAAATTGCTAGTATTTCATCCGCTCATTTAGTAACTTCTTCAGTGAATGTGTCAAAGAAAGGCCAGTCTTCCCATTTGTTCTTGGAGTTGCTAAATAAAACCAATCATTTCACAGATGAAAAGCCATCCCCATTTGTGACACCTTCATAATATGAGAAGCATGTCATCATAGTCTGAACAGCTTATGTATGATCCAGTCCTCTCCAAAGGGGTTAATAACATTTTTTTCAAGACAACTTGGTATTCCTGTAGAGGTTTTTCGTGATCCTTGTTGCCACCAATAAGCAGTCATTCTCTCACAGTTACTATACCAACAGTCCGAGATGCTTTTCATCTAATCAAAACCAAGGATGTCATTGAATTAGTCAGTGATGACTAATTGTCACTGGTGACAAGCTTCATGTAACGCCCTGTTGGTACATCTCAATCTTGGACAAATGGAAGATAGTTAGAGAAAGTCACATCCAACTGTTATCACCAGGGCGCTACAAACCCACTTGCCCGCATGCCCGGGGCAACAAAATGAAGCTGTCGAGTAAGTAAATACAATTGTCACTTGCCTAGCTTTTTCTAGTTTTCATCTACATGTACAAATTGGCATAGGCCATCGATTCGGGCAAAGGAAATTTGTTCGGGCCTGACTGTTCGGGCCCGACTGGGCAACTGGTGAAAAAAATTCTTGTAGCACCCTGATCACATACCGTTCTGTCTTGTGATGCGGTTGCAAGGTAACTCTTCTTCAATGCCATAGCCCAGACGGATCCCTCGTGGCCTAGGAGGGTGCGAGCGCACACCCCTTTCCTCAGGTTCCACACCTTGATGGTTGCATCATACGAAGCACTGATCAGAAGGTGCTCGGTGAAGAAACGCAAGCACCATACACCTTTCTGTAACACCAAACGAAAAATAGAGATTAATTGCTATTTCAAGAGGGAAAAAAAGGGTGTTATCGAACACATTATTTCACAACAAAATTATGTTTGCAACAAGTTATGAACTGACAATTTTTTGTATCATCTAGACAGCTTTATTTTTACTTGGATATTTCAACTTTTTACATTCAAAATTATAACTAATACCATCCCGCATAATCATTAAAGGATGGGTAATGCTCCGAAAGACTTGTGCATTACACTCTAAAACCTTTGAAATTCTTTGAAGAAAATGTCATCTTTTAATAAAAGTATTTTTCTTTCTACCAAACCTATCAATTCTAGGCTTGTCCATGACCAGATTTAAAATTTATTGTTCTAAAATGGAACTTTGTCCTGTGTTAACTTGAACTATAATTAAAACTTTTATTTACTTCTTCTTATCTTAGAATTTAAATCTACAACAGGCTATTTAACTTGAAAGCCAATCTACACTAAACTTTTTTCCTAACCGTATTTCCATTCCGATCATTGATAAAATATTTGTTATAATATCCACATTCTGAACCAAATCTAAGGCATTAAGCACCAGCCAGAGCATAGAACACCACAGTTTTACTAACCTGATGTCCCTTGAGTGTCTGTATGCAAGCACCTGTTCTGATGTCCCAAACCCTGACAGTCTTATCACCACTCCCACTGTTACATATGCCACGTATTCTATCATTCAAATGTACAACCATTTATCACCAAACCAAATCTACACTACATTTGTTCTTCCTTTTCTGAATCAATCTAGTTAGGTCCGTGATAGAAACATCCATCATGGTATCCACAAACCTGAGAGCTTGATAAGCACTTCTACATCTTAAATCAATTTACACCATTTAGCACCAGGCCAAAGTGTTACTAACCTGATGTCCCTTCAGTGTCTGTATACAAGCACCTGTTCTGATGTCCCAAACCCTGACAGTCTTATCACCGCTCCCACTGGCAACACGATGCTCCCCATCGAACGTTACACAGAGTACTCTGAAAGGTGAGTCAATGAAACATGAAATGAACGATGCCAAAAGAGAACTAGTACAACTGTGACAATGTGGTGATCACATACAGATGTCACAATTAAGTGAGCAATAATTCCCCATCTAAAATTTTGAATCACTTTTGTTTATCTTTAGGTGGGTACTGGATTACTCCAAATACTTATGTCATATGTATCTGATAATTTGACAATGTGGATGGTGATCACATACATGTATCACCATATGTGAACCAGAATTTTTTCCCCTAAAGGTTTGGATCAGTTTTGTTTATCTTTAAGTGGTCACTGAATTAAAACAAAAGCATATGTCACATATATGTAATAATGTTGCTTTAATTTTAGAGCACTACAAGAATTCTGCTCTCAAGGGATGATAGGAGTGATAGAACGACAATTTGTGTTTGAAGTTACAATTGTCCCACTACAGTTTAGAACCTTTGCCACCGCTGTTGCTGGATACTCCCCTGATAACACCAGCCTAAAGCCGGGTTAATAATAATGCAAAGCACCTTAAGCACTCAGCATTGTGGATATGTGTGGTATATCAATTGCATCTATTATGCTTAATATCATCAGTGTATGATATTAGGGAAAACAGGAAAGTAATAAAATATACTCACTTCGAAGCATGACCCCGTACATCCAAAGACTTTGTCTTGCCTTCGTCCCAATTCCACTTCAAGAACACATTATCTCGATAGATCTTCTTCCACTGAAATGGTGTTTCAGGAAGGGGAATTTCTGGATAACAAAAAATAAAATGCACAGTTACGGATCAAATTCACTAACAAAAGTTTTTTATGATGAAAATAGAATACAAAATTTTATCAATCTTATACCCAAGGCCTTTCCCCGTCCCTCCCCCCCCCCCCCTTTCATATTTTTTCATTCTCAACGCTTGATCAATCTCAAAATGTATTATATTGTGTTCCTGTACTACTACATATGCATGATTTATATTTGTAGGTCAAATGAAATCTACTAGGATCAATTTGTTGACACTAACTCAAATTTACAAGTAAATGCTATTTTCATAAGACTCAGCTCTAATAGCTCCTAACCGTTTGTAAATAAACAGCTTTCAGAAACACTGTCATTCATTCTAGTAACATCAAAGATTCAAATCTCTTATGCAAGATTTCTATTAACAAAAATTAAAATAGCTATCATCATTTCTGTAAAATACCCAAACAACTTATCATCACCTCTCCCATTTACATGCTAGAGATGAGCAACTCTGACTGGACATTAGAAATAAATAAATAGAAAAAAATAAATGATCAATCACATAAATAAATGAATACAAAAATAGAATGATGAATGGATGAATAAATAGATAAATGAATGAATACCGGTAACTCATATCTCACCAATGGCAACTTGTGAGCATTTCTCCTTCCATATCTGATCGTGGCTGGCACGTCGATTCCACATCTTGCTGACCTGAGCTGCAACCAGTAGCCATCTTGGTGTCAGGTATCCCAAGATTTTTAGTGCCAATTTGAGGGGCAGCAGAGAGATGAAGTCACGGGACTGTTTCAGCTAGGAATGGAGAATATAAAAATACTTGTCATTTTCTGCAGTTCTTACACTGTATGTCCATCAGCATAAAAAATACACACAGGCACAAGATAATTATCCCTCTAAACCTTAGAAATAGCCCCAGTGAGCTCTAAACTAGCGCCAGAAAATGTATTAAGGAGGTTATTTTTCAGGAGGAAAATGTATAAAGAGCCCTCGTAAATAAAAAGGTATTTTCATCTTGATTTCCATGCATATAATATCAAATCTATGTGTACCATTGTGAAACAAACATGCATATGACCCGCCCAGAAATAGTAGCAAGAGAAGTAAGAGAGAATAAAATACCACAACAAAGTCCAAGAACATATTCATAATATGAAATTTTACAGAAAAGTAATAAGGTAATATTGTATGGGGATAATTGCATGCATTATATCAGGTCTATGTCTCTTATCGTATTGTCAGCAATAATGTTCAATCTACATGTACCAGAGATATACTAAATCATGATTTTGAGAATCCATTTAAAGACATGAGACACTTACTGCAGAATGTGTAGATAGGAAATACAACTGCCGCTGATCCAACTTTTTCAACAGTTTATGGAGGAACTCATTTCTCTGCACATCTATGGAGACAAAAAGAATAGTACAGTAATTGAAACAAATGATACATTTTTTGATAACTGTAGGCTTAATTTGTAACTATAAATGTTAATACCAACTGACTTTAAAGATGCCTTTATATTTATTTGTAAATCAAAATTTTAATCTCTTTGACAAGAATGTTAAATTACTAAAATGCCTCCAGCAACACCTTACGGTGGTCGACTTAAAAAATTAAGAATTGTTTTCTTCATTAATCTATTTCTTTTCAGAAATCTTACTCTGTATCTCCACCAAACCAACGACAAAATGTCCAACTGTTTCAGATATTTTGTGAGTGTTTCTATAAAATCAATCATCAATGCAGTAAACTAACATTTGAATATACCCTTACCATTCCAGCAATCTGCATACCAATGAAACAGCTGCCATGATTCCACTGGGATAGGGTCGATTGGCGGTAACCTGTCTGCTCCTGTACCAGACTGATGAAATTAAAACATAAATAATAATATAGTAAGACTGATGGAATGAAAAAGAAAAAGAAAGAAATTTAGAAAAGCAGGGAAGATTCCACTTGAATGGGGCTGATTGATGGTAACGTGTCTGTCCCTGTACCAGACTGATGAAATAAAAAAAAAAGGCAAATATTGACTACTATAGAACAAGAAAGCTTTTGTGAGCACTGTAAAGGTAATTAATGGGCCAAAATTCACAGCAAATCTATAGTTTTTACAGTAATTAAGTAGACTAAGTATCAGCATTGTGGACTCAAAGTCTATCATTTGACATCGAATGCTACTTCAAGTTTTCTTATGTAGAAAAAAAATAATTCTTATAAGGCAGTAAATAACATGTGCTGGATATTTTCCAAGTGAGATAAAAGAGCAGCCTACATGGATATGACTATATAACCAAATCAGTAACCCTGATAGCAAGGCTCGTCATAATGACGTCGTGAATTGGTCGTTAACTGGTCAACTCGTCGCACGACGAGTTGCGACGTAATTATGACTTTTTCTCAACGAGTTTTGAAGACCAATATATACATCATATGGAATTTGACGTGATATTGTCGTCGGTAATTTACCAGTTAATGACCAGTCTATGCTTGGCTGTTTCACGTCTTAAAAAGACGTCAGTTTTACGTAATTATTTGACCAATTTAGAATTGAATATTGTAGTGTCATTTATACGACCCTGCAGATTATAGGGTCAAATTAAAAAGTATAAATGCAAATTTTGCATGCCAAACTGACATCAGGAATCAGTAATGTGATATATAATGGGAG
>BQKZ01014164.1:0-10933 GCA_036244855.1 Temnopleurus reevesii | reverse complement strand
CATCATCATCATCATCATCATCATCATCATCATCATCATCATCATCATCGTTATCATCATCATTATCTTCTTCCCATCTCCTCCTCTTCTTCATCCTCCTTACTCTTCTTCTCCTTCTTTTTCTTCGTCTTTTTTTTTCTTCTTCTTTATATTCTTCTGCTTCTTCTTCTTCTTTTTTTTCTTCTCAACTATATACTTAAATCATCGTCGTCTTATTGAGTTCCCACCAATATTCTAATCACCTGTTGCATAAGCTTTTCGACAATAAACATTGAAGCCAGATATATAAGTGAATATCTCAATGTCACATTTTTTAAATGTAAATTATGGTCATCATCTTGATTTCTATTGATCTATTACGTTGGTTTTATGAACAACAGATCGTTGATTTCAAAAGGGGAACAATCTTACCAGATCAGTAAGTTTTCCAATTTGGGAGTCCTGTATTTTCCTCTGAGCAGCAAGAGTTTCGATGTCAGCCTGCAATTCGTTAATTGCAGCCTGCAATTCGTTAATTGTCATAGCATCATGACTTGAATCTATTAACTGGTGTCTCATGTGACGATCCTGTGCGGATAACACAAATTATAATATAAAATACAATCAATATTTACGGTATAGTTCTTCTTTTAATTATGCATATAGATTGTTTAAGTAAGTAGTCAGGACACTAGTCCTTGTACCATTGGAATCGTATCATTCGTGGTTTTCAAAATGAAAAAAAAACTAATTACAAAAGGATTTGGGTAAATTCGAGAACTTCAAAGAAAACATTTACATGTTCCAAGTTGTGCATTTCCAGGGATGCGTGGGAATCAATTAAGGGCTGGGGATTTACCCGCTCCTGACATGCAAATCAATGATGCCTTATTTCTTGCTTGTCAGCCAAGCGACGAGAAGTTAAATCTTTTTTTTTTTTTTTTTTTTTTTTTTTGCCCCCCCCCCCCATTTTTCTTCCTTGTACAGCCCAGCTAAGAGTAGGGACGGTCGAATTGTTGCCCCCCCCCCAAACCCTTTTGCCAATCCTGGATCCGCCCCGAAGGTATCATACAAATTAATGTGTGAACTAATGGATTTGGTTTTGACCTACCTTGTTTCTGACGTCATCCATGTGATTGAGTAGATTAATTCGACCTCTCCTGACCTCTAGCACAGTTTCCATCCAGCCAGCCACCTCGCACTCTAATCGATCCTTGATCTTCTCCAGATTGCCAACCCTTTTCTTCGACTGTTCCAGTTCACTCTAAAGAGAGAAAAACGCGTATATATACACACTTTCTGTAATATTTTATTACACAGCGGATGACATAAAACTGCTAATACAAGATGCACTGAACCTGGATTTACGAGAAAAAATCACTGTGTCTATCTGATCACCCTTACGTCGTGTATTGAAATATGCGAATTTGGATCACAGTCGCAGGTCGGATCTGATCCCAAATTGAATTAAAACACTTAATGAAATAACCGAACATGCCAACAAGCAAAAGAATATTAAACTTAAAAGAAGAGTGTACCCAAAAATTATAATTTTTTAACAGAAGCAGAAAAAATTGGTGAGTAAAACAATTGGTGAGTCAAACAAAACAAATAAAGTTTGACGAAAATTGGACAAGTAATAAGAAAAAAAGTTCAGAATTTTTAAAGATTTGGAAAATTGGGCAAATCAGTGGAAATTTCCAGAGATGTCGCCAATTTGATGACATCATGGGTGCACAATTAACCAGAGTTTTCATTATAAATATGGTGCAAAATTCATTTTTGTTTACAGAAAGTTGCAAAGTTTGTATGAATGTAAAAATGCAAATAGTGGATCTACATATATATCATAAAGATATCCTATGGTTAAAGTATTGAGGAAATCATATTTTTGGGGAAAAGAGTAACATTTTATAACATTGATATGAATGTAATAGATGGTGGTCAGTTGTGCACCTGTGACGTCATCAGTTGCCAATTTGTCTAATTATTCAAACATTCATAACTCTCTTATTAGTTGTCCGATTTTCCTCAAACTTTTTTTGTTCTGTTCATCAATTTTTTCTTCTCCTGTTGAAGAAATATAATTTTTGGGAGACTCTTCTTTTAAATGCGTGTTAGCCCCGTAATGGAGGTGTCACTGTCATGTTGGTTTTGAGAAAGTGGTAACACTATTTGTGTCTGACTAATTAAATGGTTGGATAACCATAATAATGCACTACTTAACACAAAGTTATACGGAGCACTTTTCAATTATTTCATTTCCCTATGGGCTCACTTTTCAGGATGTGTACGGAGTGAAAACAATCATGCAACATCTGAAATCGCTCATGTTTGACAATGATTACAGTGTGTTTTATAAAGCGAGAAAGTTGGGAAATGCACTGAAATATAAAACCTTGTATAAAAAAAACTCCCAAATACATTTAATCATGGGGGTTCCTAGTTGATTTTTAATAGTGAAGTTACCTGCAACTGCAACTTCATCGTCTCCTCATCGTATCTCTTATCCTCCATCTCTCTCAACTGCTTCTGCAATTCGTCTAGCCTCTCCTCGAGTGCAAGCATGTTATGGCTCTGGGGCTGACGTCCTGCATGTCCTGTATCACTTGAGGAGCTTGCGAGTTGGCGGTAGGCAGCATCAAGTTGGCAAGATATCTCGCTTTTAGCTTCAGTCAAGTCCCTTTCGTTGTCTTCAAGAGCCTGTCGGTAAAAGCAACGTAATTCCAATATATATCATTAATCTGATATTTAAACTTTAAACCTGAGGTGTTGATAAAAGCCCGTGCTCCCTTCTGGCTCTGGATGTGTCCCGTTTTAGAGCTTCGAAATATTGCGATAAAATGTGTAAATAAAGACTCAAATTCTTTCGTAAAAGACATGTTAAAGATGTTATTACAAGAAAAGAGAATGGATTGCAACCGTAGAACTCATCATGATATTAGCGTCTGGTACCATTAAACTTTTCACAAATTAATAATAATAGTGGCTACTTGTATAGCGAACAGGTCCAGTGCTCATGGCGCTTTGCCTCCACATTCGTTAGGAATTGCGCTAAGATCTTGTACAGATACTAAAAGAATTGATTAAAAGAGCCCCCGCCCTTCGCAAGGAACAAACTATCGAAAAAATGTAAATGCCGAATGTCATTTTACCCATTCATCGTCAAAGTATTACCGGAGAAGTTTTCCCCGTTAACAGACATGATGCACCTCTGCTCTCGTACATTGAAATATCAATTATCATGATTATGTCTCATTTTTACCTGGATAATCCATTTCTGTTTAAATATAGAAAAGCGGCATGGTACCATGTTGTAGCAAGAGGACAATGAGTAAAACTCACCTTCACTTGACCTTCCAAGCACCATTTATCTACAAGAAGATCAGATACTTTATTGATGATCTGTCTCTGCCTCTCCGCATCTTCTTCCGAATACGGTTCAGGTGCCATCTTGTGACCATCTGATGATGTCGTTAGAGGAGAATCTTGCACCTCAGGGATATCTTCCTGAAGACTCTCTGGAGTTTCGGGTGGTGTAGCTTTCAGAAGGTCACCACTGGCATCTGCGTCGTCAACTGGTTCTAGTGAAGCTTGTTCGCAGTCCTGGGAATCTAGATGATTGCGTTGGTCATCCTGGATGCATTCTGGACCTTGATCTTCCGGAGACTCTTCAACCTCACTGGCAGCACTCTCATATGCATCTTCCGCTTCAGTATCAAGGTCGCTATCATCAGGTATATCCTTGCTGGCCTGTTCAATGATGACACCCATGTCCGATTCTCGGATGGTCTCCGTTTCCTGCGCAGATTCGGGCACGACTTCATCATCTACTGCAACAATAGGTAAGCCAACCTCTTCATCGGCTGGATGAACCTTACTGGCTGAACCTCGCTTCTTCATCTTGGAATCATAGCAGCAGCATCTGCAGTGCTTGCCACCCTTCCCAAGGTTTCTGCAATCCCTTTTGCCCTTGACAGGTGTTTTCCCACCGGGCAGCCTCCGAGCAGTCCGCCGTCTTGTTTCGAGAGAGGATCTGTTGACCCGCTGCCGTCTCAGAATCTTATTTGGTCGGGGTTGACTGTCACCTATCTGCGGATTTGTCTCACTCGTCGGATCGTTGTCGATCCGTTGTGTTTTTGCATCCTGAAACAAATCACAATGAAGATGGAAGATCGGTTTTGCTGAATCTCAATGATGAAAATATACACTCATCTCTCCAAATATCACTTTTATGTCAAAAATCTTATTGTAACTAACAATTTTTGTTCGATATGAGCTACGGGTCGAAGGTCCTAGCTGGATTTTTTTATGCGAGATTACGCTTTCATGTGAAAATTTAGTAATCATATTATCACGGCCAAAAGAATCGTCGCATATCAATGTTTTAAGATGGGTGAGCTCAAAATGTAATTACTTGATACACTACTTATATAGACTTGTTGTTGGTGAAACCCTTTTCCACATCCTCAAGACGACATGATGTTAAAAGAATAATGAGGTCTTTAAGAAATAATCACCCTTAGCACAATCTGACGCCCCCGGCCTGGAAGTGGGGTCATGCATTACAAAGCCCCATCTCAAGAATACGTGCAATCACAACCTACCTTCATGCATTCCTCAAATGACATTTCACTAGTCAAGAATCTTCCAAATTCCTTCAGCCTTGAAAAGATATTTGTGGCTTCCTCAACCGATGCTGAACAATCTATCTCCTTCATGTGGGCTTCAATACTCTGGCTAATATTCAAGGGTGACGTAGCCTCTTGGATTTCATCCGGTAATCCCGCAAGGTTCTTGTATAGGACCTCTATCTTTATGTTGGCCAGATGTCGTACGTGCTGGAGCACTATGTTGGTGCGTTCCTTCTCGAGGATGAGATCTTGAATTCTGCATCGAGCAAAAAGAGGTATTTTGGTACATGAATAGTTATACATTTTTGCAGAAAGGCCAACTGGCCTAAATAAACTCTAATGAACACGATATAATCTATTTCCGAATAATTAAGTCGAACGCCAATTCCGATGGTCCTTTGAAAGGCTTTTGAAATCGGAACCGGATTGTGATTGTTGTGTCCACACAGTTCAATACACAGAGTACGGATCTATTTTGTGGAAATGATTTATATCGTGTTAATAATGTGTTAGTTTGATTTATACTTCTCTATGTGTTTGTGTCTTTTTTCATTTTTTGTTTTGTTTTTGTATTGTTTTGGGGTATATATCCGCCCAAATTTTATTGTACCCTACCTTATAATTATTGTATATTCATAAAATGGCAGAATATCAAAATACAGTCCCCGGCCTTACGACATTGGAATAGTCTCCCCGCATCTCTCTGCAATACCAAATCACTCAACCTTTTCAAGAAACACCTCGAAACCCATCTTTATAATTCCTAATGTAGCTGAATGTATGTATTTCTAAGCAGCGCTTTGTATCCTCTGGAAAAAGCGCTATATAAATTCAATTATTATTATTATTAATAATAATAACATTTTCAATCGTCCACAAATTCTCAAAAATACTTCAAATTTAGTGCAGATATAATTATCTATTTTCTAACCTGCTATCTTTATTTCTGATGCTTGCTCTAAGCGCATTGTTCATCTTCTTCTGTCGAGCGGAAAGGCGGTTTGCACGGACAATGATTCGCTTTTGATCTCTTCGATGTTTTCTTTGTGTCTCGGCCATGGAATTTCTGAAGTTGCTGAGTAGGTGGTTCAAAGCCTCCATTTCCTATCAATAAAATCGATATATTTAATGAGTTGGTAGATAATGAAGAATTTCGATTCCATTTCTCTTCGAATAACGTAAGAACTAAAATTCCAAGTCACAAAGCAGTTTGGAAGCAACACGATTGAACACGATTCATTGTCGTGTTGGATCGTGTTGCTTCCGGGCTCCTTTGACTGGGGCATAACTACTATTCTACTGCTCTCGATACGTTATACCAGTTCCGTATTGGCTATGATAGTAAAATCTGTAAATCTAGTCCACAGCAAATCAGATCTAAGCAGATTATCATCATAACCAATTGTAGTATCATCATCATCATCATCATCATCATCACCATCGTCGTCAAAACTTAATTTTAATCTACCCACCATTGACATCATCATCATCATTATTGCCTCCACCATCGTCATTGTCACAATTACCACCATCATCATCATAACCATCATCATCTAAACCATTATCATAATCACTACCACATCATCCCGACCACAAAACCACCACCATAGCCACTGCACCTTCATCATTCATCATCATCATCACCGCCACCGCATCATCATGTACCACCACCTCCACTACACCACAAACCACCATCATCTTCATCATCATCATGATAAACAATCTCATCATCAACACACCTATCATCATTTTCACCATAATGATCATCATCATCATCATCATCATCATCATCAACAACAACAACAACACTACCATCACAACACCCACAACCCACCACCACCATCATAATCATTATTATCCACCATGGTCATCATTATCATTAATATCCTCCTCATCATAACCTCTATGTATCATCATTACCATCACCATCATCACAACCACCAACATCATCATCATCATCAATAAAACCACCACCATCACCACCACCACCACCATCATCATCATCATCATCAACAACAACAACACCCACCACTCCCATCATAATCACCATCACCCATCATGATCATCACCACCACCATCATCCTCACCGTCATCATCACCATGATCATCATGTACTACCACCTCCACTACAACACAAACCACCATCATCTTCATCCATCATCCATCATCACCATCACCATCACCATCATCAGCATCATCATCACTACCATCATCATCACTACCATCATCATCATTACCACCATCATTAAAAACCGTCATATCTTACAGTCATCCCGTCGTTATGATTACGACGATCACCAGGTCTAGCCGCTGTTCGTCGAGCATCGATGGCGGCCTGGAGCCTGTTCATGGTTTGAGCGGTCGATGATGACGGTAACGGCATGTTAGAAGGATGTTCGGCACCTTCTTCTTGCGGTGGATCGTCAGTGGTGCTTACTTTCTTCTCGTCTTCATGTTTCTCAAGCTGAAAAAAAAAATCAAGATTTCGATTAAGGGGAAAACAGTACCGGCTAGTGCAAAAAAAATAAATGTTTGGATGACCATGGGCCCTATTGCATAAAAATTTTAATGCAACTCCAATTACAACCAATTCGGAGCGCGTGTTTAGGACTTAGGTTTAATTTTCTGATTTTCGTTCAACGCAACTTTTTATGCAATAGGGCCCAGGAGATCTCCCTGGATATACTTTTGCAATAAGTAGTGAACATTATATAACCGGTGCAAAACGAATGTTCGCAAGATAGACACATTATATTGGCTAACGTTAATTTCGCTTGGCGTTAATTCCCTCAAATTACTCACATTCAATGGTTAACCAATCGCCACTCATTTGTTACTTTTATCCCTATTCAACTATTCCCTATCCTATGTAACGACTATCATTATTTTCGTTAGTATAACCTTAAACCGGGGGTGTGCGTATCACTAGCCTTGCTTTTTCCAGCACACCCCTCTATTTCAAATTCATAATTGCTTTGTCGTTAATTCAACCCTTTATTCGTAAACAATTATCCTGTAAACATTGGCATATATCTGTATGTGATTTTCCTTTTCTAATTTTGTTTCAATTTATGTTTGCTCGATATTGTTCACATTTATTTTTTTTGTAACATTGTATGTTTTTTAAATGGAAAATAAATCAATCAAATCAAAAAATCAAATCAAATCATACAATGCATACGGACCACCAGTGGTGTTGTTGACCCACTGCTTTGGGGCTAGGTGAATGGTGTTTCAAATTCGTGCTTGCAGGCAATTTGAATTTCAATTGATTTTGTGTGTGAGGCGGTGTGATGGCGAAAAAGGAAGACGCACTTAGTAATTACTGCGATAAATGAGGTTTTCTGGCTCGATTTCATATGAGTAAATTATGAACATACTCTAACTTGTTATTCAAAATCTGTATTGTGTAAATAATCTTTTCTTCAGCCCACAAAGATATTCAAACTGCATGATCCAAGTCGATAACTTTCTTGTTCTCACTTTAAAGGTTTATCATCAACTATTATAACACCCATGTATATATTGTTATACTTAGAACATTAAATATTCATATTCATCATATCATGGGGCCAAGATTTTTTTTATAGAAATTGATTCCTATCTCTCACCTTACTGCGTAGAGTCTCAATCGTTAACTTCAACTTTCGAATCTGGTCATAGAGCTCAGCCTGCTTGACGGCCTGTTTGATGACGTCATCCTGTTTCTCATCAAGTACATCTTGCTGTGCCACGGCCTGTAGCTTGGCCAGCTCCAAGAGGCCGTGCAGTTTGGCAGACTGACGCTGGCTTGAAGTTAGATGTTTCTCTGCAATGTCTGGTAATGAGACCCAAGACAGTAAAATGGAATCCAAGAAGTTTGCAGTTCACTTCTCGAGATTCAGCTTCTAATGAAGTACATGTAATGATTGGGCATTTTTATCTAACTTACGGTACCTATCATTTATCTATCTATACATTATTTTACCTGTTAATTTTATATATGCTTATATTGCTTATTTCACTTACCTGAGTATTATTTATTGTTCAGCCATTAGTTTTCTATTTATTTGTTTCTTCAGTATTTTATACCCCCCCCCCCCCCTAACCACCTCTATTTCTTAAGCTCAATATTCTTGCTATACATCTTTCAACTATAGTTACCATTCACATAGGTTGAATAATTTTTAAGGCGGGGAAATAGTAATTTACATTTTGTGAATGTTTACCCTCATCTAAGGAAATGTGGTGCATTAAACAACTTACGAAGCTTTCTTTGCAAATTCCCAATGTCCTTTTCTCGTTTCCGGGTATCTTGCATCAATACTTCGTTTATCTCTTTGAGGCGCTGGATTTGACCTTCTAAATCATTCGCCCGACTCTGGAGCTCGCTCTCTGCTTTCAAAAAGTGAAATGCCCTCCTAAAATGAATAATAATTGTGGATTGAAAGAACTATCTCTGGCGTAATTTTGTTTTATTCATTTAGGGGACACTGAAAACCTAAGTTAAGCTAAAGGGTCCATTGGGATCCCGCAACATAAAGATTCCAATCAATCGTAAGTCTATGGGAAATAATGTAGGAAAATCTACAATCGATCGCAATCTCCTTTATGTAACAGGCCCCTTGACTATTGCCGGACTAACAATGTGTACATAGGTTACGGTAGGTATAGTTCAGAAAAGTATCAAGCTTACTTTTCTGCCATTGTTTTAGAAATATGATGGCCAACATTTTGCGTAATGAGTTATCTCAAATACTTGATATATTTTCTCTACTCACACTAAGTTAAAATCTAATTAAGAAAAGATGAATTCTAAAAATTTTCATTTATGTTTTTTGATTAATTTAAAAAAGAAAAGAAAATGTTTCCAACATAATTCTTACGAAGTTTTCGTGGTATATTTTTACAGATCGTCATGTTTTGTTANCCCCCCCCCCCCCTCTATGTCTTAAGATCAATATTCTCGCTATACATCTTTCAACTATAGTTACCATTCACATAGGTTGAATCATTTTTAAAGCGGGTAAATAATTGTTCACATTTTATGAAGGGGGGGGTGCCTTACCCCTAGCCATTGTTCTTCTCTGGCAGTAGGGTACATGACCCCACCCACCCCACCCCTTCGTTATCTTGTTCACACGTTAAACTAGATGTTGATGATTACGCTACTATTCAAGAACTTACGAAGCTTTCTTTGTAAATTCCCAATGTCCTGTTCTCGTTTCCGTGTATCTTGCATCAATACTTCGTTTATCTCTTTGAGGCGCTGAATTTGAACTTCTAAATCATTGGCTCGACTCCGTAGCTCGCTCTCTGCTTTCAAAAAGTGAAATGCCCTCCTGTAATAGATAATGAATTTAAATAATTGGGGTACCTCTACTGAAAACCTTGACTTTGCGATGGTCCAATTTTAACTAACATGTCGGAATAGAAAGTGGACAAGCATAATTTTACAGCATAATTGATCAGCATTTTGATAGTCCAACAATAATGGCAATTAGCTTCATGTAAGTCCACCGCGCCAATCTTACCTATAAGATATGATGGTCGTTGCTTAATGTGGTCCACCTTTGTAGTCCAGTTTGCTCAGGGTTTTTTTAAGTGGATGATCACATCCTGAACAACGCTGTTAAAGAATAAATAAGTAGCTCATTGTGCAAATTTGAATAAATTTATGTATCAGAATTTAAAATTTACTTATAAGGTCACATTAATCCAGATCCATTGGGCAAAATGCACATTAAAAAAGAATACTTTTATGACAAAACTATATACATAAAAACAGGTGCTTTGTTTTGTTTGTGTTTTTTTTTTGTTCGTGTTTGAATGTTTGCTTGTATTTGCTCCCCCCCCCCCCCCCCCCCCCCCCCCCCTGTTATTTTGCGATGACGAGGAGTTCGAATAAATATAATGAATATATTATCTCTTTTGTTCATTAAAGACATTTGTATTTGTTTTGTTTTGCTTGATTGTGGTTTTTTTTTTAGGAAATGTCAAAATTTCCGACGCCCTGTTGGAAAATCCTGGATCCAACCCTAAATAGTTTGATGCTTACTTTTCATATTCAGCTTGTAATGAAGTACATACAATGATTGGGCATTTTTATTTAACTTAACCTATCATTAATCTATCTGTACATTATTTAATCTTCTTCTTTTTTCTTTATGCTTGTATTGCTTATTTTACTTACTTGAGTTATCTTTGTTCACTCATTAGTTTTCTATCTATTTTTATCAGTATTTTATATCCCCCCCCCCCCCTCTATGTCTTAAGATCAATATTCTCGCTATACATCTTTCAACTATAGTTACCATTCACATAGGTTGAATCATTTTTAA
>BQKZ01014163.1:0-12449 GCA_036244855.1 Temnopleurus reevesii | reverse complement strand
AAAAAAACTCGCACACTTTTTTTGCAGTAAATTTGTGCAAAAATATGGCAGTGTGTAGAAATTGTCATTCAGAGACATTCCACTTTTGAGACATTCCATTAGAAAAACATTTGATCTTCAAATGTCCGATTAGTTTAATTTAATTACAAAATTTGGAATAGGTGTCGAGGCATGTGTCGATGTTACATGTTTTATTAAAACTTATAAGTTAATTTTGTAGATGTCAGGGGCACGGAACATGTTGAAGAAACTGAGCTGCCACTGCCGGGCTGTGGTTAAGCATTTTTACACACTCCTTGTAGGCTTGTAGATAACAAAAAAAAAACATTTTAAAAAAATATATAAAAAAGTGGGGATTGAATCCCCCGCGGGTCAGCGGCCCCTGGATGTAATAGGGACCTTTAGCATAGAAGACGGGAGGGCCGATCACAACGTTAGCTGTAAGGTCCATTCAAGAAGTAGGGTTGTGTTGGTGCACCCTACTGGAACGGACCTTAATAGAGCTAACGTTGTGATCGGCCCTCCCGTCTACTATGCTAAAAGTCCGTAATATCAAAACGCAAGGAAACTGAGTAAACAACCTTATCAAAATATTGAGGAATCTGCAAAATCACCGGCGGCTCAATAAAGAAATAACAAGAAAACATGTCTTCGTAACATGCACATCCCTCGAGGACCTTTTAGCATAAGCGAAAGTCGTATTTATGTTGGAAAGTTAGAAAATTAGTAAATTTAGGTTAGAAAATCATCATCATGATAATCATATAATTTTTAGTACTCACACGTCAAAATGGCAGCGATTTTGTGTGTGTGTGTGTGTGTGTGTGTTAGTGTGTTCTTTCTCGTTGTGTTTCTTTCCCTCCGCTCTCTATCTTCCTCTTCATCCTATCCTCTTCCTTTCACGCATACCATTTTTTCACTCACTCCTGCTTCTTCATCTTATCACCTATTCTCAAACCTCAGAACACAAACACACACACATATACACACACATGCACCACACTTGTACGCACACACGAATCGTCTTCCTTGGACTTCACAATTTAAAGGGGAACTTCACCCAGACATCAATTTGCGCTCAGTGGATGAAGAAAAATACAGTGATCAAACGGTAATTTGAGCAAAATCCATCAATCCATTCAAAAGTTATGAATTTTCAAAGTTTTGATTTACACCTCTCATGGGCTCCTCAAATTGGCAATGTACAGGCACAAAATGGCTGCCAACATGGAGAAATCTCCATTCACTTTGTACACAGAATTTCACATTTTCTTCTTTTTCTAAAAAAGTAGACAAAATTGTACTTTTCTCTTTAAGTATGATATGGACATTTTGATTCTGCATGCATTTCGGAATGAATTTTGTTGATATATTGTCTAGTTTTCTAAAAAAAAAAAGAAGAAAATATGAAATTCTGTGTACAAAGTGAATGGAGAGTTCTCCATGTTGGCAGCCATTTTGTGCCTGTACGTTGCCAATTTGAGGAGCCCATGACGGGTTTGAATCAAAACTTTTAAAATTCATAACTTTTGAATGGATTGATGGATTTTGCTCAAATTTTCACAGTTTGATCATTGTATTTTTCTTCATCCACTGAGAGTGCCTGAATGTCTGGGTGAAGTTCCCCTTTAATCTGCTCATGTACCAATATACGGGTTCACAAATTGAGGCAAATTTTCTGCATTAGTGCACTTGTAAGAAACTTGTATGAATGTAAATCTATTGATAAACAGGCAAATATACATGTATTTTGCTCCCTCTCATCATATTCATCCATCCATCATACTCATCAACCCATCCCACACACATAGGCACACACACACACACACACACATACGCCCATGCATATACACACAGTCACCCCTCTCTGTTTCCACCACCTTTCATTTCAACGTCTCTCACTATTTGCTCATATAACAACTCATGGTATTCAAGCACCCCACCCCTCCCCGCCCCCTTTCCTATCCCCTTTCCTAATGGTTCCTCATTCTCTTTATTGAATCACTAAAGCACGTAAACACGCCTCTCTCTAGTCACCTATTCAAAGGTGCAAAACTATTTGTATTCAAATGAATAAATTCCTGCAAGTACCCATTTACATCACGTGGGTTGAGTGCAGCACATGGGTGGGATTTAAACCGCCACCCCTCCTCTTTCTCAAGAAAAACAAGAAAATCAATAAAACCCTGAGAACATCAAATTGAGAATACATTCCAGTCTTTTTAATTGAGCTATCCTTACACGTCTACAACATTTAAAATTCTTTACAGAATTAATAGCGATACTAGAAAAAAAATCTTCAGATGATTTACTAACAACAAAGTGTTTTATATTAACAAAATTGGGAGGGGAATATTTCATATTAACATATCTCCTAAGACGGGCCAAATCTATACGACCATTGATCAAAAAAGTATATATTACAAAAATATTTAACCCCAACAAACTGGGAGCGCTTAAACATAATATCACATCAAAATATGGGTTTTAACCCCTGTACAACAAACATCCAAACTGCTTTAATCTAACAATTTGCTCACACAAACTCCCAGTCCTGAGCAATGCAACAATTAAAATTCCCACTCGACTTCTACAAAGGGAAACGGACAATGCTTTGTTCTTCTACGTTAGCTCCCTGAATCCATATATTATTAACATCATCAGATTTTTTTTTCAACGGAATGCATTTTTTCTAGTAACAAAAAATTCTAGTATGTTTCACACACAACTCTATTCTACCTTACATAGTTAATTTGAAACATTTTGAGGATTATTAACACTTGGCCAACTTAAACACAAGAGATTGGGTGACTTCAAGTACGGTGTTGAACGCTGGTGTTGATGCTGCAGCAAAACCAACACCAGCCTTAACACCAAACTTGAAGTCTGTCGGTGTTTGGGGTAGACCTCGCTAGATTCTGACGTATTTCCGGACGTTTCTATATCACTTCTGTAAACTGACCAACGGTGTTACAGTGTTGGAGCTCGGTTTGCAAACCGTTTTGCTCTCTCAACATCAACACCAACACCGAACACCTTACTTGAAGACACCCATTGTGTTTAGGCATTGAAAATTGTATCCAACATTATATCAACATCTACATAGGTGGACTGGTTTTCTGAAGAAGTTGTATTTGGGATTTACCTACAGATTGTCCTTGGCTTTCGACAAGTATTTGATACTTCCAAGTTCCAAATATGATGGTGAAATAATAGATTAGCAGAGCACTAATATTTGACACAGAGCACTAATATTTGATGCAAGAATTGTTGCTAGAAAGTTGCGATTAATTGCAAGTCACAGCATGTATGCACTAAAAAAAAAATCCTTTTTTAATGTGTGCTTTGTTAGCAGCACAAAGCAAGCATGGATAAAAACTGTGTTTATCTTTGCAACTAATTTGCAGTTTTTTTGTGTTTTTTAGCAAAATCCCAAAAGAAAAGAAAAGATAGAATTGCTTGTAAAGATGTTTCCTGATCATGGAAGGCACTGAAAATAAATTGAAGGTAAGTCAAATCTAATTTCAGAAAAGAAGATATATACAGTCAAACCTGTCTACAGAGGCCACCCCAAGGGAAACAGAAAAAGTGACCACTGTAGACAGGTGGCCTCTATAGACAGGTTCGGTAACATGCATTTTCACCTGGAGGGAATCGATTTAGGTGGCCATTATAGACATGTGGTCACTATAGACAGTGGCAACTATAGACAGGTTTGACTGTATACTATACATGCTAAGAAGGAACTGTCATGTTAGGAACCAATCAAACAGAAAAATTCTATGGTGTACGACAGTATAACACTATTGGGTCTTTCAGCAAGATAGTTGCTGTTGATTGCATGTTGCAGCTGATTCGCACTGGCCAATCAAAAGCATTGTATCATGGATGTGCTTTTAAGAAAAGAAAGAAAGAAATAACTTTCCGTTCGGGCATTCACAATAGCTCTAGAAGACAAAAGACACTACCCCACTTAAAGCCCCGGTCAAATAAGACCCCGGAAGCAACACAATTCACCCGACTCTTTGTTAATTCACAATTAATTGCCTCAGAACAACTAGTTGGGGTGAATTGTGTTGCTTCCGGGGTCCTATGTGACCGGGGCTTTATACAAGAAATAGGTGTGACATCCGTTCTACAGTACATTTCATCAGAGATGCCAACCGTTCCAGAAAATGCATAATGACAAAATTAAAATTGAGAGCAAACATGACAACAGTACCCATGCTCTCAGCCATTCACCTGTGAAGAAAACCTTGAAACTATATGGAAATGTTCTGGAACAGTTGGCATCTCTGTTTCATCACAGAAATATGCGGAATGAAATTTCTTCCATATGCTATAGCCATTTTTTAAAAGAGCTGCTTATTTTGTCCACTGTTTGGTCTTTCATTTCCATAGCAGAGATGCCAACTATTCCAGAATATGTATGAGGTGCATTTCCATTTAAATCCAAGTTTTTAATCACCACACCACACGTGAATAGGTGAGAGCATGGTTATTGTCATGTTTTATTTTACTTTTGTTCTGCTGTTCCAAGGTTAGCATCTCAGTCATAATGATGCTTAAAGGTAAGCTTCAAAGTGCAAGTTAAAAATATGTTTGCATAAAGAGCTTGTGGGTGTGTTGTTCAAAATCAACTGCAAATCAACTCCAAATTTGCAAATTGTAACACGCATTTTCATTCGCGAACGGTATGCGCATTTAACAAGACGCGCTTGAAACAATGATTTTGATTGGCACGTTCCTATCCGACTGCAACTTGCGATCAATTGCAACTTTTGAACAACACCCCCTGAGACTAATAAAGTCTGCATTACTGGAATAACAACAAACATTGAACTGCTAGTCTGCACTCCAAGAAGACTCACAAGCGATGCCAAGCATTACAGAGTATACATGATGAAATTAAAATGAGAATCTCTCAACAGTTTGGCTAGACGTTTTCTCAGGAAAGAAAAAAATATTTAGCCTTGTTATCATGCTCCTGTGAGAAAACATTTGATTCAACTGTTTGATGATGATCATGCATATTCTGTAGCGGTTGACATGTCGTCCTTGTTTTCACGAAGTGACGGGAGCCAGAGGGTATTGTTACATGAAATGAGTTACAAATCCATTGAAACATGTCCTTTCATAGAAGTAATATATTGTTCGATAGGATGCCCGTTGAATTGGCGCTATGTCGGGAATTCTTTGTCTTCATGCAGCAATACCCTTTGGCTCTCGTCACTTCGTGAAAACAGGGACAATGTGTGAACAATGTCTAATTTGGAAAAGTACAAAATTCCACTATAAGCCAATAACACAAATTATAAATTGGACCCATGGGCAGCACTACTCTGTATGTTTCAATCTCTCGTCTAATATTCGATATATTTACACGATTCAGGTTCAGTAATATTAAAACCCTCCTTCCACATTTTTTTATAATGCATGTACACAGGTAATCT
This sequence comes from Temnopleurus reevesii, assembly GCA_036244855.1. Classification (NCBI taxonomy): domain Eukaryota; kingdom Metazoa; phylum Echinodermata; class Echinoidea; order Temnopleuroida; family Temnopleuridae; genus Temnopleurus; species Temnopleurus reevesii. The sequence goes on along the minus strand of BQKZ01014163.1, from coordinate 6,996 downwards.
ACAGCTCTACAGACTAATATCGTTTGCTTTCAGATTTTTCTATACAGTGATTTCTCGTTTTCAATTTTTATATGGTCAAGTTTTCCTTTTACAAAAACACCCAGGCACCATTTTATCAAATTTATCAGCACTGACAAATTTCATTCTGTGACAAATACCAAAGCGAACGCCTGAGGTTGCACAATCAAAACTAAAAATTTACAGACATTGTCGGTGCCGCTTTATAGACCAGAACCATAAGGCAGGATGCAGCACACCATCACAGTGTGTAACCATAGCGATATGTAATGCTAACTATTGAACTCGCTTTGCGTAACCCATCTATCACAAAAGCAGAGATTCCAACCATTCAGGAATATGCACGAGGTGTATTTCCATATGAATTTAAAGGGGAACTTCACCAAGACTTTAATGTGCTCTCAGTAGATAGAGAAAGATACTATGATCAAACTGTGAAAATTTGAGCAAAATCCGACAATCCATTCAAAGTTTTGATTTAGACCTCTCATGGGCTCCTTAAATTGGCAACGTACAGGCACAAAATGGCTGCCAACATGGAGAACTCTCAATTCACTTTGTACATAGAATTTTACATTTAATTATTTTTCTCGAAAAGTAGACAATAAATCAACAAAATTCATTCCGAATTGCATGCAGAATCAAAATGTCCATACATACTTGAAGAGAAACGTACAATTTTGTGTACTTTTCGAGAAAAAGAATAAAATGTGAAATTCTGTGTACAAAGTGAATGGAGAGTTCTCCATGTTGGCAGCCATTTTGTGCCTGTACATTGCCAATTTGAGGAGCTCATGAGGGGTGTATATTAAAACTGTGAAAATTCTTGAGTGGATTGTCGGATCTTGCTCAAATTTTCACAGATTGACCATTATATTTTTCTTCATCAACTGAGCACACATCAATGTCTGGGTGAAGTTCCCCTTTAAGGATTGGATTAAAAGTGAATGGCTGAGAGTATGGTTATTGCTGTCATATTCACTCTTATTTTTGTTCAACTGTTGTGCTATTCACATTCTAATTTTGACCTCGTGCCTATTCAAGAACAGTTGGCATCTCCGCTATAGCAGTAAGTGTGCTAACACACCGCACCTATGGTGTCATCAATATCAGACCAATTACATCACACCGAGCTGAAATTGGTCTAATAAAAATTTAGTGCAAGAAATACGCAAGTACAATGGACCTTTCATGCATTGACCACAAACACCTTGCATATAAACCCCATGGCCTGTATTCTGCGAGTGGGGTTTTAGTTAACACAGGACTAAGCCATTTAGACCAGATTTATTGAAAAGTTAAACGAATGATCTAAATGACAATGACTTAGAATTGAGTTTACTTAACCCTCACAATCAGAAAACGGGCCAATTAGATTACATTTTGGTATTTAGGTACTTCTTTTACTTCGATCATATGTTGGACAAATGTTGGTGAAATTCCTCAAGCAATCAAAGAATGGTAATGCAAGAACAATTCCTTTCAGGAAAAATAAAGAAATTAAAATGGTATAAACATAGAGCATCTACGCAAGCCAGATCAGAAGGGGCAAAGGAGATTATAATCTTGATTTTACTAATGCTAAATATTAATAGATTCAAAGTTAACAGGAAATAGTGTGCTTTTCAAGTTGGCATGTATTAAACACATTGTCCATGAGGAACACAAAATGCATAAGATATAGTCAAAATAATGCTTCATACCTTTCTGGGCCTAAGCAAACAAAATATTTATCTTGTCGGTAGAAAAAAATATATCAGAGTTACATTTGTTGAACAAAACTTCAATTTGTAACAAAACCAAGACTTCTAAAAATCAATAAAAGGCATACATGTAGGCTTTGATAGTTTTCAGCAATAGAACCCTCTTACCGATCACAAGCAATTTGAAACAAAGCCTTCAGGTCCCCGTTACTTGTAGGTGTGTATGTGTATTGCAAGTATGTCAGTTTGTCAGTCATACTTTGAATCCAGTGGTGGAGTCTCGTTTTTTGTTTGATGTACTGCTTGTTCAATGCCCAAGTCCTGCAAAAATTGAGATTAAATTTTTTTGGCATGTTATTGCAATGCATGGAAATGCACATACATGTATTATTTTGATAGTTGAATTTAATTTTCATCCAGTAAAAATCAAGATAATGAACTTAAATATGTATTAGGGTGACATCAGGAAGGTGTGACCATGCACGAACGAAAGACTACATTTCAACTGGCAATTGCTGATTTGCATGATTTTACGATCAATTGGAAGTTTCTAGCAATGCCCCTAAAGAATTGTAAACCAATAGTTCTAAGATGGCCCTCACATTTTTCATGTTCATGGCATTAGCTAACACACTATAAAACCAGTTCCAGTCATTGTTTACAAATGTACATACATTATGACATGTCTAAACTAGACGAATCCTCGACTGTGCGCAGTCAAAATTTGTTCCTCCGCCGTCAGAAAAGATATTTCTACCTGTTCCATGCCATCAGAAATCATAACTATTTTGGGTGATTTTACCAATTTCGGTCCTGTGACCTTTGACCCCCTGCATCCAAAATCTAATCATTTCATCCTCCCATGCTTATACATTATCGAGCTAGGTTTGGCAGATATCGGTTCACTTATTCTGAAGTTATCGCGGTAACAAGCTTTTTCGGGTGACTTTTTAAAAGTTATTTTGCCTTGTGACCTGAACCAAAAATCTTATCAATTCATCCTCACATGTTTATACAAACTTGAATTTTTACAACTTTTTTTTTTACTATACGACCTTTGACCTTTGACCCCTGGAACCCAAAATATAATCAGTACATCCTCACATGCTTATACATACTTGAGCCCAGTTTCTTCAAAATCCGTCCAGGAGTTCTGAAGTTATCTATTTTGGGTGAATTTTTACAAGTTTTTATGCCATATGACCTTTGACCCCTCAACCCAAAATCTAATCAATTCATCCTCACATGCTTATACTTACTTGAACCAAGATTGGTAAAAATCTGTCCAGCAGTTCTAAAGTTATCGCGGTAACAAGTTTCAGACGGACGGACGGTCGAACGGACGCACAGACGGACGGACGGACGGACAACCCGAAAACATAATGCCTCCGGCACCACCTTACGGTGGCGGAGGCATAATAAGATAAAATGTAAATTTTAAGCCACTAGCTGGTTCACTTTGGATTCTTCCTGTGAAGCTGATTAAGCTCTGAGCCACTAGTGAAAGAAGTGAATTGAAACAGCAATAAAATAATCAGCTCTTGGCCAATTGCAAAAAATCTTAAAATCATGATAAATGTGTCATTATGGTAACTACCATGACAACAGAGTGCAAGAGCCAATCAGCATCAAGGATTCTAAATGACTAATTGACAATTGATGGCTAAGTTGTAATAAAAAAAAGTTTCACAAGGACACATGTTGATTTACCTCCAACATGATTAGTCATTGAAGCTGACCGATTCCTGCTCATTGTGCTTCTTCTGCTTCTGCCTCAGCCTCTGCATTAGCCGCCTCCTCACCACCCTCGGCCTCCATACTGGCACTCTCCTCACCGTTACCGTTAGCAACCTCCTCCGTCTTCTGCTCTGCTTCCTCCTCTTTCTTCTCCTCGGCAGCGGGCTCTTCCTCCTCCTCCTCTTCCTCCTCAAACTCTCCGGCTTTCTTGAAGGCAAAGGCACAGTAGAGGCTGGCTGCTTCCCACTCGGACTTGGATAAGGTACCCTGTATGGAGGGAGAAAATAAATGGGGTTGTTTATTATCATATTGGAAGTGATGATGATGATGATGATGTGGATCATCCTGATAATGATAAGAGTGATGATGATAAAAGAGGATGTTAATGATGGTGATGTTTTTAACATCGATGCTGAGGATGTTGATGATGCACATTTTGGTAATGAAGGAGATGATGGTATTCATGATGATGATGATGATGATGATGATGAACTCTCCAGCTTTCTTGAAAGCGAAGGCACAGTATTAGGCTAGCTGCTTCCCACTCGGACTTGGATAAGGTACCCTGCATGGAGGGACAAAATACAGTGGACAAATGGGGATGTTAATTAAATATTGAATATGATGATGATGGTGATGACGATGATACTGATGACGATGATACTGATGGCGATGATGATGATGATGATGATGATGATGATGATGATGATGATGANTAACCACTTACACAAGTTCATATGCATTAGGAATGGTTCCGACAAAGTAGCCTCCCGGTCGAAGTCTCTCGCAAGCGTTCCTGAGCATGGTTCTAGCCCGAGCGGCCGATTCAAAGGAGTAGTGGAAGGAAAACTGACAACTACACAGGTCAAAGAGGATGTCCTCTTCCTTGTAACGTGTCGATAAAAGTACCTGTATGGACACACAAGATGAAGATGAAGTTAAATGAATGTGAACGTGTTTGTGTTACATTTATGAAACAACCATCTAAGTTGGGTGAGCCACTTGGAAAGAGAGTTATGAACAATTACAAACCAGGGTTCCCATAGAAATCTGCAAACAGAATTCCAGACTTTTTCCATGACTTAATTGCCGATTTCCATGACTGCCATTCTGGCACAGTTTTCTATACCATATATGTTATGATGGTATTCATCCATCCCCTCTCACAACCAACTATTCTACCCACTACTTTACTCTTAACATGTACATCTAGTCTAAACAATTATTATTAGTATATGACCTGTTTCTAGATAAGAGTAACATTTCTGTTTCACCAACACCAAAAATTCAAAAGAATTCCCTGAATTTTCCATGACTTTTCATAAATTTTACAAATCCCCAGACTTTTCTTGACCATAAATTTTCCATGAATTTTAATGACTTTGGTAACCCTGCAAATTCAAAGAAAAATCTTACAGTATCAGGGACAATTTCTCACACAAGATAATTGCTACAAATCATGTAAAACAAACAAATTAAAGAAATTGTCACACATTAGGAGTTAGTTCTTTAAAAAAAATCCTCAAATCAAGATGTATGACCTATGATGACAAAACAACAACAAAGAATGCAAAAAAGAAGGGAATGATACAGACACTATCATGATATGTATGAAAAGTGTTCACACTCGCTTTATTACAGCACAGTGTGCCTATGTAGGTGACATTTGTTAGTTTTAAACACTAAACATTGATTTCTTAGCCTGATGTTTCCACAATTTGGTTCATGTACACCATCAACCATTTAGGTAGCATTTAAAATCTGGCAGTTTAGACATTTTTAAATGAACAAGGTCTTTAACTGAAAACATTGCCTAAAGCTATTGAGAGGAAAATTTAAAAATTCAAATTAAAGTATCTCTCCACAGTCAATATTTACCTCTGCACAATCTGCTGCAATGAACTCTGCTGCAAAGGCCTTCTGGGTGTTGTGTGGATTGCGTTTATTCCTCTCCGTCATGTCATTGTATCTCTTCTGACACTGCTGCACTGATACTGCTGCAATATCTGGAGGAAAAAAAGGGACAAAAATTTGCACATTTACTTTGAAAACTTCCCTATCAGGATTCTACATAACTTTATTGAAGCACTTGCCAAGTCGGGAAAGCAAATTTAATTTACAAGTTCCGATTCAAACGAGATCTTTAGGGGAAACAAACATTTGCTCAATCAGTGGAATGCCCTTCCACAGAGACTGAAAATTTCAACATCACTGTCTTCCTTCAAGGGCAACCATCAGACGTATTTATAAGTGCCTTTTGATTTTCATCACCTTGTATTTCATCACTTCAATTAATTTGCTCCGAGTGCCTTGAGCATCTAATTGGGATGGAAAGTGCACTTTACAACATCCATGTATTATTATTTAACATACCTGCACAAACCAATTTTTTGATGTTTCCTTTGGTCCACTTGAGAAGATCCCCTCCTTTCCCACAACACAGATCGAGTACTGTGCAGCCCTTCTTTCTGTGAACAGCTTTCAATGAGTTTGCGATGATCATACTCTGTAAAACAAAGTGAGATACAGTGGTTATAAAAAGAGGTATTCTTTGCCCATTACATGTATCCCTGATTACAAAGCCCAAAGCATTGAACCATGTATGGAAACTGCCTCACTAAAATCAGAGGTCAACTCCAACACCAACTTATTTTTGTTTCATTTCACATTCGCCGTTTATTCATGATTTAATGTTAAAGTCAGTCCGTCATGATCGACATGGCTTCCGGTTGCGAGCGCGCACGGACGGCGTGTTGCGTATTGGCAATAACGATATGAAAATTTCCTTGCTTACGCACCTTGCCAAGCTCAGAAACTCGGAACACTTCGTACGACTTTTCGATCCTTGTTGTCNATGATGATGGTGATCATGACGATGAACTCTCCAGCTTTCTTGGAGACAAAGGCACAGCAGAGACTGGATATTTCCTACTTGTATTGGGGTCATTGCAGAAATCTCAACATCAATTATCTATCACTATTCATATTCCTTATGTACAGTGGTATTTGCTGTGATCTTTACACACAAGACCCTAAGGTAAAACACTGCGCAACCTATGAAAAGACTACAATTCCACACCTTTGTCATGTCTGTTATGCTAACAGCAAGTGAATGGCTTGATGAAATTCCTTGAAATTTGATATGTATGCAACAGATATTATCTGTGTCATACATATTGATTTTCAATGAATGTCTATGAATAATTGTCAAGATATTGACGTCTTAGGGCGCAACAGACATGAAACTTTTGTAGAATCGCCCAAACAAAAATAAGAAGACTGGATAAAGAGGCAAACTTACGATGCTTGTTCTCAAGATATTGACTTTTTTGGTCTAAGGGACATGAAACTTTTATGGAATTTCCAGAAAAAAGGCATAAAACAAGTGGATAAAAAGGCAAACTTACGATACTTGTTGGTTTCTTCTCCTTGTTCTCCATGCCCATAATCTCAGTATGCCTAGTTTCAGCATGGCTGTAGTCTTCGGCCTTCTTGCTAGCCGGCCCGGTGAATTTGTCTGCTGGGAATTGCTGAAAAG
>BQKZ01014162.1:0-10230 GCA_036244855.1 Temnopleurus reevesii | reverse complement strand
TCAAAACTCCAAATTATGAACATTAGAAATAGGAAAAAAAAGAGAGATGGTTGGTCCGCAGTTTTGCCAAGCATTTGTGAAAATGGTGTAACATTATATTTCTTGTGTAAGTAATAAGGGAAAGAAACCAGTACAAAAATTATTTTGCATAAAACAAATTGTTCATAACACTATACAAATCTGTGCATGAAAAAGATTAAAAATTCACTTCTACATCAAATTCAAACGATTGTAAGCAGACGTCTTTAACTTGTCCTAGATTGGCAAGCCCACGCAGCGAGACATTGGCTGAGAAACTCGAATAATGACCTTGCCCTAAACTCCGTGTGGACTCGACTTCCTACGATGAAGTGTTAATATTGTTTCCTCCCCTCCAAAGTGGAAATTGATTTCATGTTGTTGATAAAAAGTGACAGTTAAAGAGAAAATGAAAACTTAACTTTCTTTTGCAATATCAATAATGAAACTTCAAGGGTCAAACAGTTAACATTTCTTTTTGGTTTCCTTATTTTTGGAAGGGAATGTACAAGCATCAGCAGTAATCTTTTGAAAGTTTGTGATTAAGTCGTACTGATCCTTTTTACATTTTGCAGGTTCAAGTGTTAACATTGCTTCCTCTTATTCAATATGGAAATGAAATCAATGTTGATGATAACAAAAAGTGACAGTTCAGAATAACTTCAGTTTATTTTGTCAATGATATGACTAGTAAAGGGTAAAATGGTTTAACATTTCTTTTTAATAAAAAAAAAAAAAAAGAACTTTTATCTGAATACGGTACTTATGTTTTTGTTTTTGATAGACAAGTCTATGGTGATACATATTTTGGAGACAATCACGTCTATCAAGCACATTAATAATAATAATAATGTTTTATTTACCCAGCTGTAAGTTAGCTGCACTTCCAGCGGGCCCTGCATAACATAAAGTTATTATTACCCTTCTCCTTTCTTAAATGCCGAGCGCCTGGCAAGAAGGCAGATGGTCCCATTTTTATATAGGTCTTTGGTAGGACCCGGCCGGGGATCGAACCCACAACCTTCCGTTCATGGGGCAGACGCTCTACCACTGAGCCATACTCGACCGGTTGATAATAACTGAAATTAATTGAAATAGATTTACACATCATGCCAAACAACTCTCTGATTATATCGTTATAAACAATTTTGTTGATAAATCTTTTAACAGGTACAACACACTTTTAGACAAAAGTTTCACTGTTTCAATGTGCTTATACTATATTCTGGAATTAACCAAAATAAAGAAGAGGAGTAGGGGCAAATAAAGCTCACAAGGAAAATCTAAAAACTATGCATAGTCTTATAAACCCATTTGAAAGACCCCTTCCCTTATATCTCTATTTCTCTCTCTCTTTCTCTCTCTTATAAAAAACCCAACATCTTCATTCTGCTCGGGATTGTCTCCACATCATCATGGAGATAAAAGTTTCTTGATATCATCTAGTCTCTGCACACAGTCATTTTGATTCTGTTTCACAATCTCAGGAAGTACATAATGCTGAGTCTGCAATTAGAGACTACATATATTCACAGCTATACTTCAGTGTCCAATACATGAACCTTGACTACAGACTCTTGATTAATGAACTACGCATTTTGAAAAAAATTGCTGATCTGAAGTGGAGAGTCTGCGCCTCTAGACTAGCCATCGTCAGGGCAACTCACTTTGCAGGTGACTGGCCCAGTGGGCAAGCAGCAAAACCAGCTAATTGAGCATCTCCAGCTTGCCCCAGGGACATGGGTGTACTCTTACACAACACCCGACATCCTCTAAATTAAACTCTTTGGGTAAGTATATCCCTCTTGAAACAGTAGTAGAACAGTCCGTTCAAGCCACCGGGCGTCTCATCACGATCCTCCTACTGGAATAGATTATATTGTCTATTAAAATAATGGGTTATTGCATCTTCAGGTGAAAAAGAACTTCTTGAAATTAAGACGGAAGGAAGTCACAGATGAAGCAAAGATGGAAGAAAAGATGAAAGAAAACAGAGAGCAGGGGAGAGGAAAGAAGGAAGCAGAAAGCAGGGGAGAGAAAAGGAGAAAGAAAGTGGAAGAGAGGATAGAGATTGGGATTTTGCCTAAAACCTAGGTAAATCTAGAAGTACGATATACAGGCAATGCTGGTAGAATAACATCTTTTAATGCCATCAATACCTTAAAGGCAGATTAGTAATTTATGGTTTTGAGAGTACAATTTCTTGTTATTGTCGCTCTTTCTTTCATGCGCAATTGAAAAAAAACATGTACCATCAAAACAAGCACATAAACCTCACCATTATTCTTTTATCCATCGAGGAAAGATAAGTAATGTGGGAATTCTAATCAACTGAAACTTTTGGTACCAACCCTTTCTATAATTGCCAAAAAGTCAAAACAAATCACATAAATTCTTACAATGAATGTTTAAGAATACATGATAATTCATAAACAAATATAATCCATTTGATTTTCTAATTATTTTGCTTCAAACTCCACTTTGATTAATCCAAAATTAAACTCTACCCATGAGAAATCATATTTCATTGATTTTTTTTTCAATAGCTAAATCTTATTCACATTTGCAACATCATTTCTTTGATGAGTAACTTTATCATTCATATTAAAAAAGGAATACAAATCTTTCTGTGCATCTGTTGAAAAACTTCATGAAATAAGGAAACAATTCATATAACTTTCAGTCATTCCATTGTATATCATAAAAGATATAATGACATTATGCAAGATTTTTTCTTCTTCGTAATAACTTCTTGATGTCAAGAAAAACCACATAGGTCCATTTTTAACCATTCATTGTACATTAATCTTTAATCTCGTCCACAGAGAAATCACATTAACAAAATACCATGAGCAGAATTAACCACAATTTATCAAATACATTCAAATTGGCTTATAAGATTTTCAGAAATTTAGTAACACGTTGAAGTAATTTCCTTTTCATTTTTGTTGGTTTACTTATCGAATATATGAAACCTCGTGATCATATGAAGTTTCCTTGCATCTTATGGAGACATGATGACACCGGAAATACAGTATAACAACACTTCAAAGTTTCTCACTTGCGTTCATCATAAGGCAAAAATGAAAAAAAAAATTGATGCCTTCAATTGCTATGTTTGAATACTAGCATTGGATAGTCTGACATTTTTTTTAAATTAATTTGTTTTGATAATTTTATATTCACAATTTGATTTGATTTGATTTGATTTGATTTTATTTCTGCGTTCAGATGAATGATTTACAATACAAAAATTTAACATAAATACATAATACAAATAAATAGTATATTTTAACATACTAAGGGGGTGTTGTTCAAAATCAACTGCAAATCAACTGCAACTTTGCAAATTGTAACGTGCATTATTATTCGCGTACGGTACGCGCATTTAACAAGGCGCGCATGAAACAATGATTTTGATTGGTGCATTGCGATCAACTGCAACTTGTGATCAATTGCAAGTTTTGAGCAACACCCGCATATAATAGTAATATAAAAAAGAGAAACAAAATATCAAATTAATAAAAATAAAGTAAGGGAACACAATTCACACAATTCATGAGGAAAATGAGACTTCGGGAGTAAAGGGAGTAAATATCCAGATCGGGTCATTTTCAGACGGTCAGTCGTGTGAGGGCATCCAGACAATATTTTGGGGGGACGACAAGAGGAATGAGGCAAGGCAGACGAAGTGTACATATTGTTTGTACTGACATCATTTGGCATGATTATGAATATTCATAAGTCTTGAGCTGTTAAGGGTGTGTCTCTACAACCACATTTTCCAAGCAGAAATTTCAAGTTAAGTTAGGATTTCAAAGAATTTTGATGATTTTGTTTAGTTGTACTTACTTGTACTAAATAAATCAAGTGAATAAAACAAGTAAATAAAAAATTGCCGCTTTTAAATTAGTTTTAGAGTGATTTATCCACATCCGTTGATATCCATACTTAACCCCGGCTTAACTCTGCCAGACAGACTTAAATCCATCTTTATAAGGATTAAAATATATCTAGGTAAATGGTTTAAACAGACTTTAGAAGAGGAAGCAAGGATTTGTAAGACAAATGTTAGTACCCAATTAAATCTTCACCATTTATCATTTCTGGAGGCTATGAGATTTATCAATTCAATCCAGAGTAGCGAGGCATCCAAATAGAGATATTAAGCTTTTCACGATCAGCAATTCTACATGAGCTAATAATATTTCATTAATGTGCCATTAGCTTCACTAACATGCCTAAAGGAAATTCATGGAGTATATATAATTTTTTTTTGAAAACCACACACCACATATTAATTTTATTTCGTAAGACATTTAGTGACCAAAAATCTTTCTTACATCTTGCAGCTTTCCATGTGGAAATTAGGGGGAAAATCTGCTTTCCCACATAACAAATGTAACAAGAGTTATGATAGAACTAAGATTCTACAACTAAGTAATGATAAGTGAAATGTTGCAACAATTTTTTTTTACTTTTATCATAATTCTAATACTATGAGGAATTGCCTATTGTCAATGGTTAACAGATTCTATTGATAAATCTTAATAATAAAAAGTTAAATCTTGCATGATCGAAAGCGACTTGGTGGCTCATTGGTTAGGCATCTGCTTAAGGTCCAGATAGTTTTGGGTTCAATCCATAGCCAAGTCACACATCCAAATTAAAAAAAAAAATCATCTTTTGTCTTCAAGCTAGTCACTTAGGAGTTAAAATAGGGAAAGGGAAATGGTAAATTACAGAAATGAAAGTCTACTGGAGGAGTGTTTCAAAATCTAAAGAACACTACACGTACTCAAAATTATCTTTTTTATCTCTTTCTCAATTCGGCAATGGCAGGCTGGGGTGGTGGTTAAGGCTTGGCTGAACGCCCTCTGATGGCGAAGTCTTGATTCATAATACAATCATATCCTACCAACCTCGGAGAAGTTGAATTGCAGGCCAGTCCTATCTATCTCTCTCATTCCCCCTCTCTCTGTATCTCTCTCCACATGCATATATTTCATTCCAAATCTACATTTAATTTCTTCCATCTCTACCAGAAACTTTGGAGATTTATCCCAGACTTCTGAGCTCCTTTCCCTCCTCCTTCAAAGTAAAAAGTCAACATTTCTAGGGACTCCAGTTGGAAATATTAATCCTCAAATATCTTCCCAATCCTTCCCATGCATAATTTTCTTCATAGGCTTAACCAAAGACTCCCACACAACACATGTTCACCAACTGGTATCTGGAAAGAAAACTGGTTAAAAACCTGGGAGGCATTTCACCAACAATCCCTCTCTGTTCTTTTTGGGTCTCAACCAATAGGATCGCAAGATTTCAGTGGCTTATAACAAAACCTGTGGAGTAATCCATTAATGAAAGCAGCCCCGGTTGAGAGGCTGGAGAGCCGATCCACCTCGTTGAGAGTCGGTTCATCATCGTATGTCATCTTTGACTGATGGAATAGATAAATAAATAAATCCATGCTCGGCTGAGATTGATGCCGTCTAATTGGAGTTTGGAGGGTGCATATGATCCAGATATGTCGGCTCGCATTAAACGAAATCGTATAACGAGGGGTGGGGATCATTCGTCAAAATAAACCTGGAGGAGAGGGTTGCAGGGGAAGGTATGGACCGGGGATGAACCTTTTCGAGCCATTTTAAGCTTGGATTGATGGATGAAAACAAATTAATAGGGAATATCTGCTTAAGCATCTAGCTAGTGATGACTTCTCCATGTCTTCTAACATATTGGAATCGTTTCTAATCTTTCTTTCTTTGATTCTTTATGGCACGTTTCTCAGGTCATATGCTTAATAACTGTGGTCCGGTATTTCTTTAGTCAAACTAATCTCAATACAAGATTTTCACAAAAAATAAATTGACTCTGGGATTATACTGAATAAAACACTTTTTATCAATAAATTGAGAAAATATTGCTGGTAACATAACAAATTATTCACAGTGCAGATCACAATTTTAATGACAACTATGAGATATTTGTAGACATTCCAAACATATTAATTTACAACTCTGTAGCTCATGAGAGGTTACAAGAATGTCTATCATATGTTTTGCAGACTAATATATCGAGCAATGAAAATTCTATCCTACATTTTCCCCTTCTGGCCAAGACATATGTTCAGTATAACTGACAAAACAATTAATTGCAAAGAATATAAATGAACTTGAAAACTTGTGGCGCCTTACATAAGCCCTCCATCAAAATTGTTTGGATTACCCTAAATCGACAAACCCTCCAAAAATTGCCTGACCTGAAGTTTGTTTGTTTTTACTTTTCATAACCATGATAGCTGGTTGTCAAATCAGTAGCACTGAACAGACATAGTGCACATCTATCTATTCTTTGGTGGAGAGAAACAAATGCAGATTCATTTCTTGCTTAGGAAAATCAGTGTCAGCAGTGGGATTTGAACCCTGAACCCTGAGTGTCCTAATATAGAGACCTAACTACTAAAAGAAGACACACACACACGCACACAAACACACACATACACACACATACACTGAACACTGAACCTAAATATAGAGACGTAACCACTAAGGAAGACACATAAATAATATCACAAAGGATATCTATAGCTGATGTGAATGTACCGGAACAATGTAAGAAAATCTGACAGACAACTGAGGAATGTTGAATATAATATTTCAATACATTAATGTTCAAGAGAAATAACAAAAAAGCTTAAGACTGGTTCATGCTAAAATCACATGAACACATACAGTCGTAATGACAGCAAACACAGATAGCAATATTCCTGCCCTCCATACCACACCCACCGCCTGGCTATATGATCACGCAGGAGTGAAACGGGAAGAGCTTCCTCGCCATCAAAATATCAGGTGAAATCTTACGCTACCGTTCATGAAAAAGGCGGAAATCACACAAAAAAACAGGAGAAAGAGGAAAAATAAGAAAACCGGAATCCATTAGAGGGACAAGTCAACATTAGCCCGGTGTGGGGGAGGACCTAATTTTGACAAGTGTTGCTCTGAAGGTTTTTAGGAAGGAATGGGGAAGAGGAGAAAGGATGTGGTGAGCAGGAGAGGGGAGAGGTGAGCAATGGGAGGGAGATAGAGTGAGAGGTAAAGTGACAGAGAGAGAGGAGAGAGAGGGAGAGAGAGGGAGAGAGAGAGAACAAGGGAATAGGGAGAGAGGAGTGCAAAAGAAAAAAGAGGGAAAGAAGCATGAGAGGATAGTAAGGGAGCAAGCAATGAAAAGCGGGTGATCTAGCAAGAGAGAAATGCATGGAAAAGGAGAATGAGCGAAAATAGCAAGTGATAAGAAACAATCAAGAGCACTTATAAGCAGGGGGCAAAGAGGAAGGAGAGAGAGAGAGAGAAAAAACAATATGATACATAAAGAGGGAGAATCACAGAAGCAAGAAATAACAATGGTGTGTAAAAGAAAGAGAAAAGGATGAAGAACAAAGAAGAAGAAAGAAGTAGAAAGATGAAAATAAATAAAGCAGAAGACAAAAGATACAATAAGTAATACAATAAGGAGTAAAAGAAAAAGAAAATATGCAATATAATTACAAGGATAAGAAGGTGAAAGAAGAAGAAGAAGAAAAAGATGAAAAAGACGAAGAAAAAGAAGAAAAGGAAAATGAGAAGATAGATCCACGTCATAGAAAGAGCATCTCGTGTTCGAAAAGGGGGAAAAACGGAAAATGTGAAAGCGCAGAGATCTGCAAAAGAGGAAGAAAAACAGCAGACAGCGAATAGGTTCGATCTTGACGAAAGCGCCTTGGCTTTCACATTCATGTTAGTAACCCAAGCCGACGTCCCCTCCTAGGATTTCGATCGCACCGAAACCTGGCCGCGGCGAGATGCATATGTATTCGCGGGGAGCAATCTCTAAAGAATCGACTTTGCGCATGAATGGAAAAACACTTTGAGGATATCGGGGCTCCCACCAGGATTTGGCAGATATTGCCAATTTCCAGTTTGAAGATTTTAATCTGATTTTTCTCCTTTGATTCCCCTCTCTATTTTATTTTTTATCACTTGTTATCTGCAGAGAAACCATTAGGGCTGATATCGCAAACGCCTTTTCCTCGTTCTACCGTATTCTGATGATACTTCTGTCTTGTTCTTCCTCGCAATCATCAATATTATAGTGGAGAGACACAGAGACAAATTTTTCAGGTTGCTCTTTTCATCTGTGGCCCATAGTCGAGGTGTGACACTTTACTGATTATAGGGGAAGAGCAATAGAAATGATCATAAAAATTTGACCATTGTAGAAATAGATGTTAAGATAGATATATTGTACGCCCATAATCTCCTCCCTTTTCAAATAAACATGTTATATACACTGTATGTTGTAAATTAATATTATCATTATCATTTACCATGAACCATGAGGGCACTGTCGAGCAGCAAGCTCCTGCAGATTTTCTCCAGTTTAGAGAGTTTTTATTCCTCAAATTTCACATGTTTATGTTAATTGTGTATGTTATCTTCTATATTGTATTTTGTTTTAAGCGCTTTGTACCATACATTTTGAAAAGGCGCTATATAAGAACTTTTTTGTATTGTATTGTATTGTATTTCAATTACTGTAAATTGAAATCACAATTCAGCTTTTAGCTGCAAAGTTTTTTGAATCAATAAACCATTGTTCTATCTATCTATCTATCTATCTGTGAATCATATTGTTTTCATGGTTGCCGTCACTTTCTTCAGCTCTTGCGTTATTCACATTCTAAGACAGTATTCATCTTAGGCAAATTTCAGAACAGTGGGCATCTCCGCAAGTTCATCGCAGCAAGAAGAGCCGCTGCACAGTTAGTCTGGAGAAATTCAATCCCTGGACCACACTATGAGAGGTTTCACAAGGTGACAGAACTGCCATCTCCAATGGCCAAATATGAAAGAGATCTGTCTAACAAGACTAATCGAATTACGTTCTTATACCTGGAATGTAGTCTTCTTGATCCAGACTTAGACTTGGACACTGGTGGAAGAAGCTGGGAAAGTTGGTTGGGATTAAAATATGGGCAATTAACCTTGCACAAGAGAATCAAAAGTGCAGAATGAGGAGATGAAAAGGTACTTCTCAACTGAACTAGGTGTTTTTATGCTTGTCTTATTTGATTTTATTTTATCATATGATAAAGTCATTTATCAATTTTTAAACATATTCATTCATTTTGGTGGGAAGGGGCGGCTGTTGTAGAGTTCAACAGAATGACTTGTTAGAAAAGCACGCACCTAATCTACATCTTTAGATAAGATAGAAATATTCCAATTATATAGCATTATGATGAGACTTAACACATTTTCGAACCTGTTTTTATATCAAAACATGTTTTGGTTAGACAGCTAGACCGACACCCCTAATAGCGCTGCAAGTGGCAGGCCTAAAAAGTGCCATCTATCATTTTTCTTAACAAACTTATTGATCTAACAGGGAAAGACGTGTCCTGAAGTTTTAAGTGTAATATTGCAGCTTTCGTGCATATTTGTAATTCAAAACTTAGCTTTGTGCTGTTTCAGTGTGTGAAATACGACCCTCAGCAATCACGACTAAGGCGCAATCCAGCCCCATACGAAGGGGGGTGATGTTTGCGCAGACAAAACTCGCCGTCGAGTCTTCTGTTACGATATTTTTGCGGAGGAGGCAGGAGAGGAGCGGATGCCATCTTGAACAAACATGGCCGAGCCCCCGTTGTTCAAACTTGGTTTGCTTGGTTTCCGAGACAGAGCCCGCCACATTCATTGGTTTGTGTGGGGAAGGAAGCAGAGGTACAGAACCTCGTGGTAAAAGTCACAGTAAAGTGGCGCGAGATTAGACGACAAGCAGGAAAAGTGAAGGAAAATTGACAGCGATGGGACAATATACCGAGTGTGAGAGAGAGAGAGAGTCAGTAAGAGAGAAAGAGAAAGTGAATTAGAGAACGAGAGAGGAAACTGTAAGGGAGAGTTGCAAGAAAGTTGCAATCGATTGCAAATCAGCTGCAAATCAGTTGCAAATTGAAAGGCGCATTTTCAGACAAACATCAAATAATGGTCTGTATTGGTGCACACCAATCAATTGCAACTTGCAAATGACTGCAACTTTTTAGCAACACCCCCTAAAAGAGACTGACATAAAGTGAAATAGATGAAAAGAAATAGATAGTCGAGGTAGGATGGAGAAGGGAGCAGACAAGGAAAGGAGAATAACTTGCAGTACACTCAACAAAGCGTA
>BQKZ01014161.1:0-10248 GCA_036244855.1 Temnopleurus reevesii | reverse complement strand
GAACTTGTGCAAAATGGTAATTGATTTTAAGCTTACTGAGGGAACATGGAAGCAATTGCACATCCAAGGGTAAAGTAAAGAACAGCTTCTATTTTTCATTATTTTTATTTTACTGCATAGTGACGAAACTTATATTGTACAACAAACATAATCTGCACTCTACCCACGTGTGCTTGGGGATCAGTAGGAGATAGCAGCACATTATCTGATGATGTGAGTGCCTATTTGGCTGCCTCGATGCTAGGCTTGAATTGCCATGCAGTGACCGAATAATAATATCAGAAGCACTTTGACCAGTCAAAACTGACCGAAAAGGCGCTATATAAATCCGCATTATTATTATTATTATTATAATCTCATGAAAAACAAACCGATCATTTTCATTATCACATCTATTTGAAGATTATGATTTTCTTTTCATTCTTAGGTAACATACGGTACTGCAAATACTTTCAATTGAATTAAATAGTTCTTTCTGCTATTAACCCAAACTAACCCACCACGGCCATCAAGCTTCTTGATGGTCTAGTGGTGAAAAGCTTATCGAGTCATCAGGAGATCATCTTGGTTCAATTCCTACCTGAGTATGCCTGTAATTTTTTCCCAGCATCTGAAAAGACACTGTCAATCAGTGATTGTCCATGTTGGGATAAGACAAAAGTTGTTTTTAGAAATGCTAAGTTTATTATCATTTTTATCATGTACTTTTATATTAATAAATCATGAGAACTGCTGAATCTGCTTATCCAGTAATGGAGAGCTGTGGAGTAAAATGGAGTAAAAAAAGAGCTTGAGCTTTCGATCCTAGGAGAATCTTAAAGGGGAACCAACCCCCGGAGTAATCGTGCTCTCATTTAATGAAGAAAAATCAGATAAACAAACTGTGAAAATTTGAGCAAAATCGGACAACCCGTTCAAAAGTTATGAATTTTCAAAGTCACAGAGATTTGACGATCCCTGCCGCTCATGGGGATCCGTGCGCTTGGCAACACCGACTGAATCTGTGACGTAGTATCGGACAACTCCTCATTCACTTTGTACATAGAATTTTTAAAAATGGATCAATATAAAATTTATAGTAAGGCTGCAACATCATTCTTCTCAAGATACATGCAGAATCAATACAGAAATGCTATACCCCGACCCAAAATAGGCATTTTGTTGACATTTCTGAAAAAAAGGCGAAAATGTGAAATTTTGTATACAGAGTGACTGAGGAGTTGTCCGACATGACGTCACAGATTCCATCGAATTTGCCGATCGCACGGATCCCCATCAGCGGTAGGGATCGCCATATCTCTGTGACTTTGACAGTTCATAACTTTTGAACGGGATGTCCGGTTTTGCTCAAATTTTCACAGTTTGTTCATCTGATTTTTCCTCATCCAATGACAGCACGATAATTCCAGGGGTTGGTTTCCCTTTAAAAGCAAAATGACAAGGAAATGAGGTGAACACACAAGTATATATAATATGTAATGTAATGTACTCCCGCAAGCTTTGGAAAGGAGGTAAAATCTCACGTTGTTGGGATCTTTGAAAGTGGACTGTATCAATGTACTGCATTTAATGGGTATACTAGGGCAGTATACATGTATGATGATGAATCCCTATTTCTTTCAAACCTCAGGATTAGTCTAAAGCAATTAGTACATGACTGTCCATGGGAAGTAACAGTTATGTGTAGGCCAACATCAACAATGCCATTTCTTTTTTTCTTGGCATCGTTACTTCTAAAAAAAAAAAAGCCTGGGAATGCTTTTTAATTTCCCTACATTTTCTTCACTATGGGCTTACTTTTTAGGATATATAGTATGAAACGAGAGACATGATGCAACAACTGCATTCACAAGTGTATGAAAATTATTACAGTATGGTTGATAACATTAAAAGAAGAGTCTACTCAAAACTAATAATTTTTTAACAGGTGCAGAAAAAATTGGCAAGCAGAACAAGAAAAGTTTGAAGAAAATCGGACAAATAGATAAAAAGTTATGGATTTTTAAAGAGTTGAAAAAATTGGCAAATCAGTGAAAATTTTCAGACATCATGGGTGCACAACAACCCAGGATTTTCTTTTAAGTTTATGGTGCAAAATTCATCATTTTCACAGAAAGATACAAAGTTTGTATGAATGTAAACATGCAAATAGGGGATCCACATATCTATCTATAAAGATATCCCTTGGTTAAAGTTTTGAAGAAATTAAAATTTGGCGAAAAAGTAACATTTCATAACATTAATATGAATATGATACGTACATGTAGCCAGTTGTGCACCTGTGACGTCATCAGTTGCCAATTTGTCTAAATATTAAAACATTCACAACTTTCTTATTGATTATCCGATTTTGCTCAAACTTTTTTTGTTCTGCTCATCTAATTTTTCTGCTTCTGTTGAAGAATTATTATTTTTGGGTTGACTCTTCTTTTAAAGAAGATTTGCATTTTGGGTATTTACAGAAAATAAATGCTCATCTGGAAATTTGTAATTCGCTGGTGATCCTTAAGTTTTGATAACTGCGTACATTTTTTTTGTAGTTCAGTAATGGATTACTTATTCTTTGTTGGCAAAGATCCCTAAATTGTACGTACATTGCAATTTAGATCTTGGCATGTTAACAGTTCATGACTAGCATGTGTAGCAATTGAGGAAAATAAGTAGAAAAATTTGATGTTTGAGCCCTGCTACAAGCATAAAGTGTACAAATGGTTATGATGTACAACTGTACATGTACAGCAGTTGTTTCGACACATAATGTATAATATATTATACAAAGTAGGTTTTTCCTTCTAGGTTTTTTTTGTGAGTGTGTGGGGAGTGTATTTTCTCATATCATACATGTTTATGAGACACCTTTAGAAAGGGACCAATTCCGGGATCTCTTGCTTCCCCCTCCCCCGTTCCATATTCCAATTAATACTTTGTGTTCATAGTCCTGTATTCATGATTATTTATTTAGACATACATGTATGTACACTTCTCAAAAATATTAAAGGTTACTTTTGAATTGTGTATTGATTCCTATTCAGGATTTTATATATATTTTGGAAATAAGACAAATGCAAATGTTTTGAATGACATCAAATACACTCTACAAATGTAACTAATTACACTCATTAGTGAGTTCAGTTATTTAAACCTATAGACCAGTCTTGGGAGAGATGGCACTCCAGATATAAATACTTTGTGAGCTGCAGTAAAAGTATTACCATAATGGATTTTTTAAATGGCAAATTAGAGCATTTTTATAGTTTGTTCGAATAAAATTGATCAAGAAATGGATTAATTATTGCAAAATAAGAAATGACGATAGCATTGCCCTCCCCAGCACAATATGCTTCACGAACAAAATGAATGCAAACTCACACGCCACATACAATACCACCGGTCGCTCCAGCCATTCCACGCTGCTCGACCCGGCGTGCGAATCGTTTAGTGCACCTTAGGAGTAACGCGTGATTAGCATTTTCGAAGCAAAATACGCTAGAATAGAAAGTGTGAAAATCTTCTCTAAATATTTAGGCATGTAAAGCAATTTGTGAATACATTGGCTCGTTTTACATAAATTTATGCATTTCGACCATTATGAATCTATACCTTTAATTGATTAAATTTCAAAATGTCTCTCACTCCAGTATACCTAAAAAAAGTGCATTCATTCTGAATTGATATAGATTAAATGTGATCCCGATTTCTTGTATTTTATTATACATTTAGCAAGGTCATTTTCCTGGTACCTCCTCTTTGTATTCTTTTTATATTTTGGTCTTGGTATAATTAACAATGCTTTATTTTTTTCATCTGGTACCAAAGACCTTGCTATAACGAGATTCCATCGAGAGTGAGAGCACTGACAAAACAAACATTGCCAGGGAATAATCTTCCTGGTATCGCATCGCAATTTGCTATGCATTTTAGCAGGATTGCTATACTTTAAATATACAGTGTATTTTGTGTAGCAACTTTTTCACAAAGAACTGTATAGTTAAGAATTTGAAAAGTTTCCTCAATGTCTACGACTGCAAATCAAATGTGAAAATTAAAATTATTCCCTGATTGCATAATGAGGTGATTTGATCCCAGGCCGCTCATGAGTGCCTAAAAGAGTGGAGCCTCATAAAAGTAGTCAATGGTATCTACATGTATCAAAATCTTGCCAAAAATCTTGCTATAGATATAACATGGCAATTTTCAAGATCTCAAATTATGGCAGGGCGCTACATATCTACTTGCCCGCATGCCTGGGACAACGAAATGAAGCTGTCGGGCAAGTAAATAAAATTGTCACTTGCCCGACAGGGTTAGTAACAGTTTTATACTAGTTTTCCTCCACGTGTGCAAATTTGCATTAGCCATCAGTTTTCTGCAAGACAAACTTTTGTTCGGGCAAGTGATTTGAAAACTTGGTTGCCCGACTGGGCAACTGGTGAAAGAAATTCTTTTAGCACCATGTATGGTGTTTGATTGCATTTTGGCCATGATAATAGAAGGTTTTGCTATAATTATAAAGCTGGGGAATTTTGTGAGGTTCTTGTTACAACAAACAAGTACTGAACATGTATAGGGGTTCGTAAATGTCTAGGATCAATGACTCACATATCTATGATCTTCTTGCTGTAGGTGGTGGTTGTAGCTCTGTAATCGAAGAGAGTTTACTGATATCAAATATATACTGTGCGTTTCTTGCCAACAAACGTTGTTTCGTGGTATTCCTTATTCACTTGTTGAATAAGACTACAATACTTTGAATCAAGTTTGCATACATTACATGTACGTGTTGCTATGTCGGGCAAGCTTCGGGAAAGCTTTAGGGCCGTTGAGAACAACCTTTGTGTTAGAGGCATGCTTAAAATTGCATCTATTACTTTATAGTAAACCCACCTTTTGTGATCCTTCAAGACTTCATTATTCCCAAGATTGTTTTATTTGCAAGGGCACTTTAATTTTCCTTTAAAAATAGCCCCCTTAAGACATGTACTCGATTAAGCGGGGGCTATTTCTCAGTTTTAGGAGGCCAATCGCCTTCTGCCCCATGTATTCTTCTTCTTCTTCTTCTTCCTGTAGTGTGCAGGACCTCATAGGAGTATTGTCGCACAATATTGGTTGGTTGAATTTCTTGCTAACATGATTTGAACTTAGCTAGAACCCGCTTGATAAAGTATTTACTTAATATTTACAAATCTTCTCGTGTATCTTAGAGAGTGAGTGTGACTTCTCCAATTCGTGACTTGAAGACGTCTAAGGAAGACGATGAAATCACGAACTCGGGCAGACCATTCCACGAACGGATGGTGTTCGGGAAAAAGGAATCCCTGAGTAGGGATTCTTAACAATGGCTTATTGTAAAGAATAAGCCATTATTACCTTTATTCTTTACAATGGCTTTCTCCAATATTGAAGATGAAGTTTGTCTCATGGATACCGATTTTTCCATATTGCAGATATCCCCAAATTACCTCCATTTCCCGGCCTCGAGGAACCGGATGACGACGAGGAAGACGATGAGGAGAGAGACGAGGAGGACAGTCCACCGAAGGCGACCACCCAGGCCAAATATAAATCCGGACCTAAAGCGGTCGACCCTTACGCAGCTGACGAAACCAGCTTTTTGTTTCCAGTCCTTATAGCGATAGCAATATTCATCCCTACTCTGTTCTGTTTGTGTAGATTATAATGCTGTACTAATCCTCAACTGCGTTTATTATTATATAGGATCAGCATAAAGGTGAGTTTGATGTAGGGGCAGCTCTGTAAGAATCATTTTAATTTAGAATCAGCAATCATGCAGTACTACCGATGTGTAATCTTCCTTTTCAAAAGTCCTTTTACCTTTGATGTAGGAGGTAAACAATGGGAAAAGATGTTTGTGAAACTTCTATTAAAACACAAATATATACACTATATTGCACATCTGTCTCCAGGGATGAATTATTTTATCCACTGGCATTTAACACCCCAAAGTGTAATTACCTTTATTTGGTACGCTCCATATACTGTAGTAAAAGTGTTCAAAATTTTGGATGTGATGCACAATGTGTATGCAGCTCAATCACAAGGTATTATTAGTCACCATGAGAAATGTTGAACATTTGTCGCATCTGTTCGGTGATCAGGAAGCTATTCGGAATGCCCAATTGGAAGTTGTCTACTTTGTCCAAATTCTTTGTCCAATCTACTCGCACTGAATGAGGAAGCACTGAAGTGACAGGTGGAGGCAAAATTGTATTGTGTACTCTTATAGTACCATATGTCCCAAAAAAAATGACAACGGGGCTTTCAGGATTAATAACTTTTGAAAATATGAAAATAGATGCGGTTTGGGATGTCGAATGTATAACTATTCATCTATATTTGGTGAAAATTTCATGAGATTTGCTTGAGTGGTTACAAAGAAATGAAGCTTTTTGTATCGGATGTCATAATTCCGTTCTGCACAAGTTTGTGAGGATAGAGACCCAAAACAAAAACAGTAACATTCATTTTGACCAGTGAAACATTGGAAGTTGAAGTAACCATTGTGCTTTACACGTCTCCGTGTTTGACATGCCAAACCGCATTTATTTTCATATTCATTTTCAAAAGTTATTAATCCCGAAATCCCCGTTGTCATTTTTTGGGGGGACATATGGTACATGTAATACATCCATAGATTTCGATACTCCCCACTCGAGGGCAAAAGGCAAATATTACGCCATTCAGTCTGTAGGTATATGTACACTGTGAGAAGAAGGGACAAAGGAATTGGGCCAAGTAAAGAACTTCATTCAAGCCCTCAGAGTAGCTTCATGCACGCAAAAGAAAGTAGCTTTCTTTGAACAGGTGCAACACAGGGTCAACACTTCTTCCCTGAATGATAGGGAAGGACATTTCATTTGTGTGTATCTAGCTAAATTGTGAATTTTGAATGGAAGTTGTTGTTTACTTTGTCACTTCTGCTCACATTTATATATTATACATTGTGCAATCCCCACCACTTATTTAGGGGAGAATTGTCACTTTCTATTTAATAGAGTCATTGAGATGTTACCTGAAATAACTGGAAATGTTGGGGACGTCACTTTTTTAGCAAGAAAATTGTTAAATTGGTGTTTCATCATGATAGTAGTAATCCTTGATTACCAGAAATATCATTGCATTAGCATTGTGAGCAGAAGGGACAACGGCCAGGAACAAAGTAAACAAGCTCCATTCAAGCATTAATAAAAGCAAGACAGACACAAAGTAAATCTCCATCCTTCTTATTCTGTAGAAATGTTGAACATGAGTTTCACCTGGGACTTTCTTTTGTTGTCATGAAGCTTTTATTCATGTGAATGATTCAATGAAGTTGTTTACTTTGTCCCAGTCCTTTGTCCCTTCTGCGCACAGTGACTGTTACAAAGAGGGCAGATATGACAAAACCACGCTGTGATCAGAAGGGACAAAGGACTGGGAAAAAGGAAACAACCTCATTCAAGCTTTCACAAGAGCTTCATGATCATAAAAGAAATAAGCGTGCATGTAAATTTACTGCCAGGTGTTCAACATGAATCCATGACAGATGCTCCGGCGACATTTGCTCCGGCAAAAGTTGAAACAGTGAGCCTAATGTCAAACCTATTCCCAAACCTAACCCTAACCCTAATCCTAATCTTGACATCATTCTGAATCATAAACCCTATCATAACCCTTACCTTAATCCTACTCCTAGCCAGAAAAATGAACCGAAGCAATTGTCGCCGGAGCAACTGTCGGGTCACAGTTCAACATATCTCCGAAAAACAAAAGGAAAGAAAACTCTTTTATGTGTAACTTGCTATTGTTCATACTTGAACTGAAGTTGTTAACTTTATCCCAGGCTTTTGTCCCTTCTGCTCACAGCGCCTTTTATAACGAGGTGACTTTACTGGTCCCTGCTACT
Organism: Temnopleurus reevesii; assembly: GCA_036244855.1. Lineage (NCBI taxonomy): Eukaryota > Metazoa > Echinodermata > Echinoidea > Temnopleuroida > Temnopleuridae > Temnopleurus > Temnopleurus reevesii. The sequence goes on along the minus strand of BQKZ01014161.1, from coordinate 2,345 downwards.
CAGATTTTGGCATGACTCTGAGGACCTCATTATTTAGAGGTTCCACTGTACACACATTATCAGTGGCCCAATATGTGGTTTTCATGAAGAAATGTCACAAAAGTACTAAAAAATTATTTAAATATTTTTACATTTTTTGCTTTCCAAAAGCAATGATTAGAAAATGATGCAATTAATTAATATGTAGCCTTCCCCAGGCAAGCTGTCTCTGGTTGATTCATTTGATATCAATGATTTGTAATTTGAGAATATCAAATATAAACCGTGGGTGGCGGTAAAACATTTAGTAGTATAAGCTTTGTCACTTAAAGTGAATTATAGGATTGATAGCTTTATTTGAACTTATATTTGTAGCAAATTTGTGAGAAATAAGTGAAATATGACATTTCATCATCAAAAACTTTTTTCTTTAGAAAATGTCAACATTGATGAACTTACAGATTTACAAATTGTCTTTACTTGTCTTTTATTGGAATGTTTCAAAAAAAGAATTAAATATTTAAGTGTTGCCAATTTAAAAAAAGGAATAGTGATTGAATTTGTTGCAAAATATTTCCTGTCCTGAATAGGTTTAAGTCATGAAAGTGGGTTATTTTATACACCAATCACAGGTGTTTGGTAGGCCACACCCCTACATGTATGTTTATCACAGAGTTTTTAAAGGGAAAGGTTTAACATTACACCTTTATTATATAGGTTTTTGGGGGAAGAAAGAAGAAGAAAGGAAAGGAAAGAAAATCACTAATTGAAAACATTTCGGTCTGATTAAATGTTGAATGACCCCCATTTCAATGTTTTCTGGATTTTTCTCCGGACCTGCGCCTCTGAATTATGACCCTATTCCTGAAAAAAACGGGAATGCACATGAGGTATAGTTGCCAATCAGAGTATTAGAGTATTGGGGGTGGGAGGGGTGGGGGAGAATGTGTAGGATACATTTTTCCTCAATGAAATTGTGTGAAGAAAAAGGGTACATTCAATCTGAAGTTATTCTGATCAAGCCTGAAACAGATATCTTGCAACTTTAGCAATCACCGGTGAAAGTTATATTGAGTTATTAATGTCTAAATATGTTTCAAATGTTTCATTTTGTGCACCTATTATGTAAAATTACATTTATATGTATGCTTAGCATCAATGCGATGTTATTTTTTAAATGTGGGTGGTTTTGATTTTATAGTGAATATAGTCAACTGTGAGTATTTTTTGTTTCCATGAGTAGTATGTGTAGTATTGCCTAAGTGCTAAAATTCGAAGTGGTTTATGGGTTCTCTTTTAGTTGTCATTTACATTAAATGGTATTTTAGGGAATATTTTGCTTTTGTTGAGCAACAAAGTATAACCAAGATGAAAAATCTGTGGTTTAACAACGAAATATTGTAACAGGGATGGCCTCTCTGTGATTGGCAGTGTTGTTAACACATTGTAGAGGTACATCTGAGGGGGTGTTGCTCAAAATCTACTGTAAATCAACTGCAACTTTGAAGATTGTAACGCGCATTTTCATTCGCGCGCGGTATACGCATTTAACAAGACGCGCATGAAACAATGATCTTGATTGGCGCGTTCCGATCAACTTCAACTTGCGATCAATTGCAACTTTTGAGCAACACCCCCTGAGATGTATAACAATGCATTCTGCTCCACATTTTCAAATGAATTCTACACATGCAGTTAACTCGGACAACATTGTTTTAACAAGGTGATTTTGAGGGACTCAATGCCATGTTTCGTATCATATTTACATTGTAAACCCTGATATGATATTGGTCCCAAGGAACTTGATTTACGAGATTCAACCGCATTACAAAGTACTGGGTTCAAGTCCCATTGGAAGGCTTAAGTTGATTGAAAATACCAAAATGGTAATCATGTCTAAGATATTTTTTAAAAATCAAACAGATTTCAGATGTATTTCTGTGTTATTGTCACAATGTGAGTGTTTGCAGTTGTCTTTACATTAATCCTGTGTTTGTCTGATTTCTGAACAAAATTTGCCATCCCATTTTTCTTTCTTTCTGTCTGTCTTTTACATCTTTTGTCTTGTCCGTTTACACAAAGCACTTCATAAAGGTAAGCTTGCCCTGTAAATACGGAGCTTTGACAGACGAAAGAATTGAACAAAGTAAAGAACTTCTTTCAAGTCGTTACAATAACCCCACAAACACAAAAGAAAATAACTTCCCTGTTTATTCACTGAATAGATGCGACCCTTGTTTGGAATTTCTTTGTTGAATGTAAAGCCCCGGTCACATAGAACCCCGGAAGCAACACGATTCACCCCGACTCGTTGTTCTGAGGCAGTTAACTGTGAATTAACAAAGAGTCGGGGTGAATCGTGTTGC